>JAXCGZ010008306.1:20000-35000 GCA_037179515.1 Halocaridina rubra
ATATATATATATATATATATATATATATATATATATATATATATATATATATATATATATATATATATATATATATATATATATATATATATATATACTAAGTCAAGGCGCTACCAACTACACACCACAGATGGTTAAAAGGAATCCAACCTTATAGCTTATATCTGCTATACTTAGGAATGAACGCATTCTATATGAAAGCCACTATGTTTATGTTACAAATTCCCCAACCTCACTCGTGGCTTCATGTTTGCATTTTATTCAATTCCCAATCTCATTCGGGCTATTCAATAATCAAATAAGCACATTACAAATGTGAAAACATGAATAATATTTTGACCCCGACCGGGACGTGAACCTAGGACTTATAATTACTAAGTCAAGGCGCTACCAACTACACACCACAGAAGGTTAAAAGGAAAAGGACACTGATCAACTCCTGAGAAGAGGAAGCTCTACCAGCAATTGTAAAAATTGTTAAAATTTCTCGATTAGTGTATACGGGCTATACAATAATCAAATAAGCACGTTATTGTATAGCCCGAATGAGATTGGGAATTGAATTAAATGCGAAAATGAAGCCACGAGTGAGGTTGGGTAATCTGTAATATGAACATAGTGGCATTCAGATAGAATGTGTTCATTCCTAAGTATAGCAGATATAAGCTATAAGGTTGGATTCCTTTTAACCTTCTGTGGTGTGTAGTTGGTAGCGCCTTGACTTAGTAATTATAAGTCCTAGGTTCAAATCCCTGTCGGGGTAAAAAATTTATTCATGTTTTCACATATGTAATGTACTTATTTGATTATTGTATAGCCCGAAATAGATTGGGCATTGAATTAAATGCAAAAATGAAGCCATGAGTGAGGTTGGGGAATCTGTAATATGAACATAGTGGCATTCAGATAGAATGCATTCTTTCCTAAGTATAGCAGATGTAAGCTTTGAGGTTGGATTCCTTTTAACCTTCTGTGGTGTGTAGTTGGTAGCGCCTTGACTTAGTAATTATAAGTCCTAGGTCAGTCTGGTTCCAGCTCCAGTAGTGATAGGACCTACCTAATATCTCTGTTCTCTTTTCCTTCTCTCTCACGGGAGTCAGAAAAAGAAACAATATTGTTTTTGTTTTGTTTTGTGCTCCCGTTTTTGTTTTAGTGAAAACAAGTGACTGTGTGTGTTCTATTTCCCCAAATATTTCTGCCTGCTCTTCTCTCTCTTTTATAAGAGTTGGGAAGAAAAAGGGAAATAGAAAGTGTTCAAGGTTCTATTCTGTTTTTATCTCTTTTGTGATAGGTAGCTGAAGCCTCTTCCTACCAGTGAAGTGAATTTTTCCTCTTCCATTACATCCCTGATCTGAGGCGGAAGTTTCTACAAGGAAAAAAACGAACCTAAGTATCTCTGTTTTCTTTTCTTCCTCTCTCACGAGAGCCAAAGAGAGAAACAGAAAGATTGCCTTGTTTTTTTTTGTTTTGTGCTTTTGTATTGTTTTGTTTAGTTGAACACACATTATTGTGTGTTCCATAATTCTATAGAAAGTGTTCAAGTTCAATTTTGCATTTATATTCTGTTTGCTTTTCCCTCTCTTAAGAGAGCTGGGAAGTGAAATAAAAAAAAAACACTTGGTGCTGAGCATACTGTGTGGTGTGTCTCATAACCAAGGTGATCCACTGCATATTTTCTGTTTGCACTCCCCTCTCTCACGAGAGTTGGGAAGAAAGATAGAAGACTGTTTTAGTGATAAAGTGTTGTAGTGTTCCAATTAACTGAAGTGATCCGGCCACAAGGCCCTTATATTTTATTAAACGAAATTGACAAACAGTGCAAGTGATACATACTTAGTGAAATCTGTGGATATCCATGACTAGTTGTTAGTCATGGCCTCTACCGCTTCTCCTGCTCCCCCCCAGAGGGGGAATGGAACTCGACCCCCCTCAAGAGGGGTGGACGGTTGTGGGAAAGAATAGGCCAAGGACGGCCTCTGGTAGCAGCCAGGAGAGTGCTACTGCCCCAGTTCCCCCCCCCAGCCTCGAAGACCAATAGAGAGCCCATATCAAAGTTCAAAGTTCAAACTCCTTCCACTATAGAGGCATATATTTGGCTGCAAAATTAAGCCTAATGTACAGGGTGAATTTATCATCCACCCATCCTCAGTAGAAGCCGCAGAGAAGATCCGCAGCCTCAACTCACCTCACTTGGCAGAGATGAACCTTGTCCAAAAAATAAGGAAATATATCCTCATTGGCTTCCCTGTTGCTTGGTCAGTTGAGCTGCTAAGCAAGCACACATATATTACTGCTGCGTCACGTTGCTCCTCCAAAATAGAGGGCCAAATCGTCCTCTCAAAACAAGTTCTGGTCCATATCTGTGGTCCACCCCCTTTGTAAGTAAACCTCGGCATCTGGGGCAAATTAAACATAAGAGACTACACTCCTGAACCACTGAGATGTTTCCAGTGTCAAAGATTTGGGCACCATATAAATACTTGCCATCTCCCAGAGAGATGTGCAATTTGCAGTGGGAGACATTCCACTGACTGCTGCGTCAACAAATTCAAGGCCAATGAAGCAACAGTTGCCAAGTGCCCAAACTGTAAGGGAAACCATCACGCATGGAACAACCGCTGCCCAGAAAGGCTGAAGAGGATTCCTCAAAGAGTCCCTCCCACTGCCTCTGACACCAATCAAACCACCTCCAACTTCACCCCCACCTCCAATCCTTGGCAAAAGCCCCTTCCTGCCCCACTCAGACCTAACCTCCCCACCCAAAACCCACCACACAACACCAACCCAGCTCCTAACACACAGATCACACCTCCTACAGTTTCCACCCCTACACCAACTTCATCCACCCCATCACACAGCACTCACACTCCTACCATCCCCCCAAACAACACTCACACTCCCACCATCCCCTCACGCAACACTCACACCAACACCTCCACCCCATGCAACACTCAAACACGCAATGCAGTCACATGCAACACTCAGACCACACACACACCCGCTCACCACACCAGGTCACGGGACCCTAGACTTAAATCCCATACCTCCACACCTCAACAGCCTATCCAGACACCTTCCTCTGCCTCCTCTTCTCAACAGCAAACCCTCTTCACAGTAAATGAGCTCACCAACATTATTATTCAAGCCATACAGGCAGCCGTCCGACTCCTCGAAACCAAAGCCTCTCCTCAAGATGCCTACAATCAAGTCATCAAAGTAGTCCATTCCGTCATCGCCCAAGCCCTCATCTCCAGAACCCACCACAAGCCTCAACAAATTACTACTCCTACCACCTGCACCTCCTTAAATCATCAAGATGTCTAATCTCGGGATCCTACACTGGAACGCCCAGGGTCTCAGACACAAGTTACAACATCTTGAAGGCATTGCCAAGGCTGACAACATAGATGTCATCATGGTTCAAGAAACCCTGTGCACAGAGCAAAACACTCCAAAAATTTCAGGATACAAAGGATTCTACCAGCACTGGTCTCCAGGGGAGAACAGAGGCAGCGCCACCTTCATCAGGAAAAACCTGTTAGCCAAGGAAATAACCCGACCGGTCTACTGCGGCGAAAATGTCCACGTCCTCGCTGTTAACATCAAACTTCAGGGCAGCTGCATAGATCTGTACAGCATTTACAGACAACACGATGGTGGCTTAGACCTGACTACCCTCTTCGGCATAGCCAGTCATCGTGACTTGGTAATAGGAGGCGACTTCAATGCGCACCATCCAAGATTCAGGTATGAGCGCCCCTGTGCTGCTGGCAGACACATCATGAGCCTGCTGGACGACCAAGAAGACATCTCCCTTCTCAACAATCATGAACCAACTCATGACAGAGGTGGAATACTGGACCTCACCTTTGTCACCAACTCCTTAAGGTAAGATGCCACATGGAGAGTTCATCCCCTGGTCACAAGCAACCACTACGGGATCCATCTCACGCTGCCAATTCCTGAAATCTTCCAAATCCCTGCTCCTCCCCCTCGATGGAATTTCAAGAAGGCTGACTGGGGCCGATTCCAGGAGCACCTCAGCAATCGGTTTTCAGCCTACACACCATCCAAAGACATCGGCCAAGCAGAGGACGAGCTAGTCAATGCCCTGCAAGCTGCAGCAAACTCCTCCATCCCTGGCTGTAAACCACAACACACCACTCATTGGGACAGATGGTACTACTGTGGCTCAACGTCATCTGGAAAATGCACAGGAAACATCGCGCTGAAGACTCCTACCGCACTCTCCAGGCAGTCAAAGAACATGTCCATGAAGAGACACGCAACATTAAGAGGAAAAAATGGCTAGAGTGGTGTTCCACCCTAGATGCTCACACCTCTGTGGGCCAGATGTGAAGGAGCATTAACTCCTTTGCTAAAGGTAAACCTCCTAAAATCATCCCCCACAGGGATCCTAGCAGGGCAGCAGAGGAACTCTCAGTCAAATTTGTGGATAGAGCAAGCTCCAACCAGCTCCCCATCACCACCAGTACAACTCTTCAGGACCTCACCACTGTAAGATGGGAAGAAATAGAAGAGTCCATCAACCCTGAAAATGAAACAGATGCCCCATTCTCTCTGACTGAGCTACTAAGAGTAAGCAAAAGCTCTAAGAACACAGCCCCAGGTGCTGATAGAATCACATACACAATGATTCAAAATATGGGGCCCCAAGGGGAGCTTGCTCTACTCTCTCTGATCAGTTCAACATACACACGAGGAATCAGACCAGCCTCATGGAACAGAGCAGACATTCAGCCCATCCCAAAACCACAAGACCCTGACAACCCTCGCCCCGTCTCCCTCCTAAGCTGCCTGAGCAAGATGGCAGAAAAGATGGTACTTAACAGAGTCCGCTGGAAATGCCCACCCTTCCCAGAAAACATGTTTGCCTACCATCCTGGCTTAGGCACCTCAGAATGCATAGCCTCCATGCTATCATTTATCAACAAGTGCCGTGGATACATCATTTTATCTAGACCTAGAGAAGGCCTTTGAACTAGCCAATGTGCCAGCGATACTCTCAGCTCTCGTTTAAAAGCAGATCAAAGGTAACCTTCTCTCATGGATCAAGCAGAGTCTACAAAAGCATAGTGCACGAGTCAAAGTAGATGGGCACCATTCCACCTACAAACACCATGAAAATGGGACCCCCCAAGGTGGAATCCTTAGCCCCTTCCTCTTTAATTATCTCATGGAAAAACTCATGGACATCGCACTACCACATGGACCCAAACTCTTCAATTATGCGGATGACTTTGCCCTTGTCACAATAGGCGACAGAAACTCTAACAAGACACAGCGCTGCCTCACCAAGATTCACCAAGCCTCCATCTCCCTCGGAGTTAAAATCAATGCCCGCAAAACCAAGGCTTTTCCCATCCACTCGTGGAGACCAGACACTAATCTGGTCATAGGTAATGAGCCTGTGGACTGGGTTACCAAGCACCAATACCTGGGTGTAATCATTGATGGCAAACTAACCTTTGGACCTGAAATTCAACACTTGCGCAACAAATGCAGCCAGCGACAAGCGGTCCTTCGTAGCATGTCGGACCTCTACGATAGTGCATCATTCAATGTCCTCAAAAGCTTCTATGTAAAAGCCATACGCAGCCTCATAGACTATGCTTGTCCCACACTCTGGCTACTAAAACACCAACAGTGGGACAAGACAGAAGTAATTCAAAACAACGCCATGCATACCATGCTAGGATCCCCCATGTGGACCAAGAGAGAAAACATCCAGATGGAATTGGGACTCATGCCACTCAAACTCAGAGCTCAAGCAAAAACTGACCCTCTTTGTGGCCAAAACCACCACTGCCCAACATAAATGCCTCGCTGGCACAAATCCCCATCTAGCCCTCAATTACCACCCCAACCACCATCCTAGAACCTGGGCAGCCAAGGCCTGCGCTAACCTGCAAGCACTGCCAGTCAGGGAGAGCATCCTAGCCAAGATAAAGGACACTCCGCTTCCTGAATACAGATGCCCACCCCCATGGAATGACCAACCACTCGACATAAAGATCGAGCTCCCTGACAACCCCAAAAGCTTGGTAAACCTGCTTGTCCTTAAAAACATATACAAGAACAAAATTCAGAGCTGGAGCAGGCTGAACTTTCAAGTCTACTACTCTGACGGTTCAGTAAATCAAGAAACTGGAGCCTCAGCAACCGCCTTCACCACTGGAAACCACGTCCTATCCTGGAGACTGTCAAACTCCTGCTCATTGCTCCAGACTGAGCTTGTTGCCATAGTGAATGCCCTCGACTTCTTCATCCAGCAAAGAGCTGACCATGCCCTAATTCCCTCTGACTCTAAAGGCGCCTTACAGGCCATCAAGAAGCCACTCCTCAGAGACAATGTACGTATCATCACCACCATCCTCAGTCACTACCACAGGACAACCAGCTTTGGAAAAATCATCACTCTTGCCTGGATTCCCAGCCACGTCGGCATCAAGGGAAATGAGGAAGCCGATCAAGATGCCAAACAAGCCACTCTTAGAGCAGAAATCCAAATATCTCTGCCTCCTGGGATTCAACAGATAAAAAACAAAGCCACCAAGTCACTCCTTAACGCCTTTATAAGCAAACACAACCTGTGCACAGACATTGGCTCCCCCTCCACCTGGTGGTACAAAGCCACAACTGATCTTCAGCGAATCACCCTGCCTAAGAACCTTTGACGGAGCACGGCGGTCAATGTGTACCGTCTGAGACTCGGGTACAAGTGCATCTGGCGAATAGTGGATGATATCATCAGGAAATGCACCTTCTGCCAGGTAGCCTCACCACACCCACTGCTCCACTACATCCTCGAATGTGATTCCTTTTCAGAAATTCAACAGAAAACTGGTGCCCAGCAATATCCAGCGAAGATCCAAATGCCCTTCATGTTGCTAGCTCCATAATCAAGTAGCAATAAACAACTACATGAACAGTCTACTAAATATCATCAGTCAATACCCTCCACCAAGATAACCATGTAAAAACTCTCTCTCACCACCAAAGCAGGAATTCATTAAAATTGTTTGATGTAAACTAATAATCAAACAAACAAACAAACAAACAAAAACATTTATTTCCATTTTGTACAATGGTTATTCAACATTAATAGTAACTTATAAGTAGACATGTAATTAAATTAACAAATAAGAGGGTTAGACATATAGTTAAATTAAATGTAGCTTTCATAGAAAATAATAATGCTGTAATAAAAATGTTACAATAATGTTAATAATAAAGTAGTAAGTATGCCACTAGATACAGGATCGTTATTATCGGCATCATTTCCATATTTGTTTCCTTATAATGAGAATAATTAGTTCTTAATGAGCAGCAACTATTTGTCCAAAAGAAAACTATATAGTTTGCCTTTGAAAGCTGTGAAAGAGGATGCATTTTTAAGATGCTCTGGAATATTATTCCAGAGTGTTGGCCCTTTGATAGTGATCATCTTTGAACCTGCTTCTGTGTTTGTTCTGTGAATAAAGAGCTCACTGCTCTGTCTGGTGTTGGTTCCCCTTATATCCCTGACTGTTTTTAAATCAAATAGCCAGCTAGGATAATGATGGTCCAAAATTTTGAATACAAAAACATAAATAGTATAAGCGACCTTATTTTCTGCCCGCAGCCACCCAAGTTTATTGAGAGCTGGTGTGATGTGGTCATATTTTCTTATTCCTCCTAGGGCAACTCGAGCTGCAAAATTAATAAGCTTCTGTATTCTGTTTATCTGAGTCTTAGTGGTAGCCCCCCAAACAGTTGTGCAGTAATTAATGTGACTTAGGGCTAGAGATTCAACAACAGTTATTCGAGTGGTAGTCTCAAAATTGTCTTTTATACGTGATAAGTACATTAATGTTCCTGTAACCTTTTTGCATACTTTATCTATGTGGGAATCAAACAACATGTGGTTATCAAAGTGAATTCCTAGGTTTTTGACTGTTTTGCTATGTGTGATAATATTGTCTCAAAAATTAATTGTTGTGTTTTCTGGAATTTGTGCTATGTGGAACCTTGAACCAATAAATATGCACTGTGTTTTACTTTCGTTAATTAACAGCCCAATTTCTTGGAAATAGGTTTTAATTTTTGACAGAGTGTTTTCTGCTCTTAAAGTTAGCTCTGGGAGATTATTAATATCACCACTAAGGAGTAGTTGAGTGTCATCTGCATATTGTACGACTAGACAGTCAGAAATGAAAGAAGATAGATCATTTACGTAAATGGAGAAGAGGATAGGACCAAGTACTGATCCCTGTGGAACACCAAATGATAAATTTTTTGGCACAGAGATAATGTTGTTAAGACGTATGGACTGTTTACGATTAGATAGATACTCGCTAAACCAGCTTGGATCAATATTTAAGTTAATACATTTACTTAAAAGAATTTCATGGTTTACACTGTCGAAGGCTTTTGATAAGTCTAATAAAATTATGTTTTCCACTATCTTTACAGTTTTGCACAACCTCACCTACAGGTCAAAATAGGAAAGTCTGATCGCCCTCAAGAGTGAATACCACCAACAATAACCAGATATCACCCCACCTCCACGCCAAATAGGAAAGCCCATTCGCCATCAAGAGCGAATACCACCTCCAATCAACAAAATCTTACCCCACCTGCGGGTCAAAAGGGAAGGTCTGCTCACCCTCAAGGGAGAACATCAAAGAAAAAAAGTCCCAGGTTCAAGTCCCGATCGGGGTGAAAAAATGATTCATGTTTTCACATATGTAATGTGCTTATTTGATTATTTTATAGCCCGAATGAGATTGGGAATTGAATTAAATGCGAAAATGAAGCCACGAGTGAGGTTGTAGAATCTGTAATATGAACATAGTGGCATTAAGATAGAATGCGTTCATTCCTAAGTATAGCAGATATAAGCTATAAGGTTGGATTCCTTTTAACCTTCTGTGGTGTGTAGTTGGTAGCGCCTTGACTTAGTAATTATAAGTCCAAGGTTCAAGTCCCGGTCGGGGTAAAAAAATGATTCATGTTTTCACATATGTAATGTGCTTATTTGATTATATATATATATATATATATATATATATATATATATATATATATATATATATATATATATATATATATATATATATATATATATATATATATATTTATATATATATATATATATATATATATATATATATATATATATATATATATATATATATATATATATATATATATATATATATATATATATATATATATATATATATATATATATATATATGTCTATATCTATATCTATATCTATATCTATCTATCTATCTATCTATCTATCTATCTATCTATCTATCTATCTATCTATATATATATATATATATATATATATATATATATATATATATATATATATATATATATATATATATATATATATATATATATATATATATATATATATATGTCTATATCTATATCTATCTATCTATCTATCTATCTATCTATCTATCTATATATATATATATATATATATATATATATATATATATATATATATATATATATATATATATATATATATATATATATATATATATATATCTATCTATCTATCTATCTATCTATCTATCTATCTATATATATATATATATATATATATATATATATATATATATATATATATATATATATATATATATATATATATATATATATATATACTATTTTTTATGTATAATTCCTTGAGAGATTCTAAAATTAAAGCAAAATTCATTCTTTAATGTTGCAAATGAAATATTATTTTTAATTTTATTACTGCATGCACAGAGACAAGCTTTTTATATTATTTTTTTAGATACTCGTTTTATATATATATATATATATATATATATATATATATATATATATATATATATATATATATATATATATTTTTTTTTTTATTTTATTTTTTTTTTATTTTTTAAGTGTGTATATCAGCCTTCATATAATAATTGTAATATTTCGAAGATAAAGATATTAACGATTTTGAGAAGCTTTTCTAGAGATGATTTTTGTTAATTACTGTTAGTCGTGTAATTTATAATTACATTTGAGCTAATTAAGATAATTGAGACTCTCAGAGCTTATATTTTGAGTTTGAAATTTAAAAATAATGATACTGAAGTCCTTTTTATATCGTTTATAAAGAAAGGATAATAGTAAATTTTGTTGATTGTAGTAGAGATAAATAAATAAAAATTAAGAAACTCTCTTGAGATATCAGGTGTAGTGTAAAGTATTTATAATTTACAATTCTTGTTAAGCTTCCAAGAGTTTCATATTTCATTAAATATAATTCTCAAATATGATTGTAGTATTTTGTTTGAATTTCGTCAGAGGTATGTTTGACTTATAGCCAGTGTGTGCTTCGACTCAACCCTCTGATTTATAAAAGGAGAAAATATCGCCATAATAGACAAGTATGTGTATGCTTATTTCACTTAAGTTATTTGCAATGTTAAACAAAAAAAGAATGGATTTTTGCTTTGATGCTTCTGTTCTTGTAAACTAGGTTACGTTGCTTTTATTCTTTTTAGACCTTAGAAGGCGGATGCTGTTAGTCCCATTGTATTTTGGGCAGGAAGGCAAGTAAAAAAAAAAAAGGGTCATACAAGTGAAAAACATGTTTTCTGTATGAAGAGAAATAAGTTGACTCAGATTCTCTCTCTCTCTCTCTCTCTCTCTCTCTCTCTCTCTCTCTCTCTCTCTCTCTCTCTCTCTCTCTCTCTCTCTCTCTCTCTCTCTCTCTCGGCTTTTGCCTCTTCCATACTGACACATGTTATTTCTTTATGTTAACAGAGTACTATAAGAATTGATTTTTTTAAATTCTTTTGCAAATTTGCTAGATAATAAATGTGCCCAAGTTTTATTGCATTTGATAAGTTTGTGCATGCTGATTTTGCATAAATACTGATAAGACAAAATTTGAACTATTATTAAATGAGTTTTTCTGCCACATATTGCAACTGTTTTGGAAAATACATACCCTCCCACTGACAAATTGGGCAACCAGAAGGTTGGTGACTATGCTTATATATATATATATATATATATATATATATATATATATATATATATATATATATATTATATATATATATATATATATATATATATATATATATATATATATATATATATATATATATATATATATATATATATATATATATATATATATATATATATATATATATATATATATATATATACATATATATATATATATATATATATATATATATATATATATATATATATATATATATATATATATATATATATATATATATATATTCGAATATTAAAAGAGACTAATTTAATATGAGCATTTTTATGAAATATAAGTATAGAACTCTGTTCTTACCTCAAAATGCCAGTATCAATTTGTATATTTACTGCTATTCCTGATTTAGTATTTTTATTTCTATTTTCATTATTCTTACTTTGATCATGATTATTATTATTGTTGTGATTATGTTGGATGTTATTTTTACTATCACTCCATGGCCTTTTGCTAATTATTATTTTCGTACTGCTATCAGTAATAAGCAAATGTTTTGTATTTTTTTATTTTGACTTAATGTTTTTATGTTACTGTAGTCACTGCTAATAAGAATATTTCTTTAGTGGCTGTTCTCAGCATTTCATGACTTTTCTTCTTAATATTTATACTAATATTATGTATATTAGTTACTCTGCTACGTTCTAAGTTTCTTGGAATAATAATCTAATGGTGTAGACATATACTTTCAAATACCACCTTATTTCTAGGTAGCCCTAACCTGCAATTTTAAATTATTTTCACAAACCAGTCTCTTTTACCCATTGGAGAGATTGCATGCGCCTGCAGATGCAGGAAGGCGAAGTATACCCTTTGAATGCTTACATGTGGCCGTTGTTTATACTCAGAGGTCATATCTATTCGCTCCTGCATTTGTATTAGTGACATTAGGCTCTAGTTTCCGGCCCTAGAATCTACTCCAGTCTACTTCAGGCTATGTCCATATTTTTCAGCTGGAGGGAGATGCACAACCATGAGGAGGTGGTTTGAGAGGTGATCCTAGGACCACCTCGAGATTTGCAGCAACACAGGCGGAAGAGGTTCATGGCAGATATATCGACACCCTTCTGTTGTCCGGCTGTGTCTCAAGAAGAAGAATTCGCGGTACGTGGTTAAAATCCGGATCTACCTCAAAGTGTAAGGTGAGGGTTTAACGGAAATAAGGTGTGGAAATAAGCCCAAGACCTAACAATGATGGGAATTGCGACTGGGGAAATGAATATCCCTATAATTAAAAATGAGAAAGGGAGAGGAAAACTCCTTATATATATATATATATATATATATATATATATATATATATATATATATATATATATATATATATATATATATATATATATATATATATATATATATATATATATATATATATATATATATATATATATATATATATATATATATATATATATATATATATATATATATATATATATATATATATATATATATATATATATATATATATATATATATATATATATATATATATATATATATATATATATATGTATAAGAACTTTTAAAAAAGAGAGAAAAATTCCACACTGTCTTCGAAATTTTCTATAAACGTAAAAATATTAATGTTTTTAATTTTAAGATTTAATCTAAAAACTCAAAGCCTCCCCTAGATGTAAGTTTACTATAGTAATTGTCATTAATGAATAGTTGTCATTCATCTATTGTGCATGTTTGATTTTTTTTTTGCTCACTTGTTTTTTTATGAATATTTGCAGATCGTATCCAACTGTACTTTATGTTGTTTGAGTAACTTAATTATTTTCATTTAAATTTTTGTCTTAAATAATTTTGTCAATGATCAGTAGCTATATATTGCAAATGCGATTATTTTTGTACTATATTATAATGTTTAATTACTGATTACTTGCATAGATCATATCCAACTATATTGTATATTATTTGAGTAATGTAATAGCTTAATTAGTTTTCTTCATAAATAATTTTGTCAATGATCACTAGCTATACATTGTAATTGCAATACTTAATTTTGATTTTTTGTCTCTAATTAAAATGCTTATTGTAAAGAACATATTTCTCGTTTGTTAGTAATTTTCAGAAATCAAATGTTCTGTATGTATGAGAATGTCTTTCAGGAAAATTTTAGTAAGCATTAAGAGCATAGTAAATTTGAAATTCCTGTAAACTGTTTAGATAATTATATGAAATTGTAATAGTGTCATAAGTCAGTTGATTAATTAACTCTGCCCCATTTTTTTTATTTTTTGTAATGATAGTTAAAAATTATAAGACTAAAAAAAAATGTCTAATGCTTTGTCTGAAATATAAAATTTCAGAGTGGTGGTGGGGAGTGTTGTAAGGAAAGTTTAAGAAATAGAGTGAAACATTGTAACTGATCTTCACCATGTATTTTCTTAGCTGTAGGATGTGTTGCGACAACTAGATATATTGTTGTGTCTTTAGGCCTCTCACATAGACGCCAAGAGCCGATAGAGGTCGAAGTGGCTCAACCTAAAAACCACCCACCAGGGAGGAGAGTTCACGGAGAGTCAGTTAGAAGTTAGACCTGGCCTTGGGTAGAACTAAGATCTATATAGAAGTTCCTCCTAAGGGGGCGGGGAACTGTTACTGGAGTAACGGGGAGCTCTGAGGTGTAAACTAAGTGTAGTATTAAATAAATACATTGAAATCAGAAGATGCATATCTGTTATCACTGACCTCGCTACCAGTAATAAATTAAGAACAATAATACAACATAATGTTATTCAGCTTTATCGCATAGAGTGAAGTACTATACGTCATCTGCCTTGTCCTTAACCTTATTCATTATCTTCGCTTAAATATTTTTATTAGTGCTCTGTTGTCACCTTCGTAAAAAAAAAAAGTGACTGCATATTTGAGAGAAATGCTAGTAGTAGTAGTGGTAGTAGCTGTAGCAGTAGCAGTAGTAGTAGCAGTAGCACGCATGCATACGTACATAAATTGTTAGCTATATAAAATCTCAAACAAAGTTAAAGTACAATACCGCACTAAAAGAGATCAGTGAAACATTTGGGGATGATAGTCAGTCTGAAGAAAATTTTTATTATTGATTTCTCAGTGATGTAATAATAGGCTGTCTTTTGCATTTACTCCCCTGCCCTATTATAAATCCCATTTGTGTTTAATGATGCATGTAATTGGTTGGGTGGGATTAAATATAATAATAATGATAATAATAATAATAATGATAATAATAATAATAATAATAATAATAATAATAATAATAATAATAAAAATAATAATAATAATAATAATAATAATAATAATAATAATAATAATAATAATAATAATAATAATAATAATAATAATAATAGTAATAATAATAATAATAATATTGACTAAGTTTAGATTTGCGTAACTTTCTCTTTGAAGTTCCCTGGGATGGTGGACACAATAAGGTTGAAGCAGTGGTGGATCCCACGGTGGGTTCGAAACTTCGTTAGGCCCCTCCTGACTCGCAAGCTACCACGGAGCCACCCAGAAAACTTTTTTTTAGATATCCAAAAATAAATCTTTACATATATCCACACAGATATCCACAAAGAAAGTTTTACAGATATCCGCAAGTCCATACCGTGAAGTACGTAATAGCCAAGGCTTGCAAATATATCTATAGCCCTGCTAGTCTCCGTAAGACATACAGATGGACACATATTCTTATTTGTGGCAATAAAGGATAACGTGGAGAGGATTTGAGTCCACTACGTACCGACTATCAATCAGTGCATATAAGCAGTTATCAAGTACACTGATATTAAGCTGAATATAAGGTAATGAACGGAATGTCAATGTAGCACCATGAGCGCGAGGTATTTTCCAAAATAAACATTGACATTAATTACTTATTACTATCCCATTTCAATACTTAGCTGAGAGGACTACAACGCCTCATAAGC
>JAXCGZ010008306.1:40000-42643 GCA_037179515.1 Halocaridina rubra
GATGTTGGGGAATCTGTAATATGAACATAGTGGCATTCAGTTAGAATGCGTTCATTCCTAAGTATAGCAGATATAAGCTATAAGGGTGGATTCCTTTTAACCTTCTGTGTTGTAGTGGTAGCGCCTTGACTTAGTAATCATAAGTCCTAGGTTCGAGTCCCGGTCAGGGTATAAAATGATTCATGTTTTCACATATGTAATGTGCTTAATTGGTTATTTCATGGCCCAAATGAGATTGGGAATTGAATTAAATGCTAAAATGAAGCCACGAGTGAGGTTGGGGAATCTGTAATATGAACATAGTGGCTTTCAGTTAGAATGCGTTCATTCCTAAGTATAGCATATGTGAGCTATAAGGTTGGATTCCTTTTAACTTTCTGTGATGTAGTGGTAGCGCCTTGACTTAGTAATCATAAGTCCTAGGTTCGAGTCCCGGTCGGGGTAAAAAATGATTTATGTTTTCACATACGCAATGTGCTTAATTGGTTATTTCATGGCCCAAATGAGATTGGGAATTGAAGTAAATGCTAAAATGAAGCCACGAGTGAGGTTGGGGAATCTGTAATATGAACATTGTGGAATTCAGTTTGAAAGCGTTCATTCTTAAGTATAGCATAAATAAGCTATACGGTTGGATTCCTTTTAACCTTCTGTGGTGCATTGGTAGTGCCTTGACTTAGTAATCATAAGTCCTAGGTTCAAGTCCCGGTCGGGGTAAAAAATGATTCATGTTTTCACATATGTAATGTGCTTAAGTGGTTATTTCATGGCCCGAATGAGATTGGGAATTGAATTAAATGCTAAAATGAAGCCACTAGTGAGGTTGGGGAATCTGTAATATGAACATAGTGGCATTCAGTTAGAATGCGTTCATTCTTAAGTATAGCAGATATAAGCTATAAGGTTGGATTCCTTTTAACCTTCTGTGGTGTAGTGGTAGCGCCTTGACTTAGTAATCATAAGTCCTAGGTTCGAGTCCCGGTTGGGGTAAAAAATGATTCATGTTTTCACATATGTAATGTGCTTAATTGGTTATTTCATGGCCCGAATGAGAATGAGAATTGAATTAAATGCTAAAATGAAGCCACGAGTGAGGTTGGGGAATCTGTAATATGAACATAGTGGCATTCAGTTGGAATGCGTTCATTCCTAAGTATAGCAGATATAAGCTATAAGGTTGGATTCCTTTTAACCTTCTGTGGTGTAGTGGTAGCGCCTTGACTTAGTAATCATAAGTCCTAGGTTCGAGTCCCGGTCGGAGTAATAAATGATTCATGTTTTCACATATGTAATGT
The DNA here is from genome assembly GCA_037179515.1 of Halocaridina rubra. NCBI lineage: Eukaryota > Metazoa > Arthropoda > Malacostraca > Decapoda > Atyidae > Halocaridina > Halocaridina rubra. The sequence continues at coordinate 41,296 of JAXCGZ010008306.1, forward strand.
GCTTAATTGGTTATTTCATGGCCCGAATGAGATCGGGAATTGAATTAAATGCTAAAATGAAGCCACGAGTGAGGTTGGGGAATATGTAATAGGAACATTGTGGCATTCAGTTAGAATGCGTTCATTCCTATGTATAGCAGATATAAGCTATAAGGTTGGATTCTTTTTAACTTTTTGTGGTGTAGTGGTAGCGCCTTGACTTAGTAATCATAAGTCCTAGGTTCGAGTCCCGGTCGGAGTAAAAAAGTGATTTATGTTTTCACATATGTAATGTGCTTAATTGGTTATTTCATGGCCCGAATGAGATTGGGAATTGAATTAAATGCTAAAATGAAGCCACGAGTGAGGTTGGGGAATCTGTAATATGAATATAGTGGCATTCAGTTAGAATGCGTTCATTCCTAAGTATAGCAGATAAAAGCTATAAGGTTGGATTCCTTTTAACCTTCGCAGGTGTAGTGGTAGCGCCTTGACTTAGTAATCATAAGTCCTAGGTTCGAGTCCCGGTCGAGGTAAAAAATGATTCATGTTTTCACATGTAATGTGCTTAATTGGTTATTTCATGGCCCGGATGAGATTGGGAATTGAATTAAATGCTAAAATGAAGCCACAAGTGATGTTGGGGAATCTGTAATATGAACATAGTGGCATTTAGTTAGAATGCGTTCATTGCTAAGTATAGCAGATATAAGCTATAAGGTTGAATTCTTTTTAATCTTCTCAGGTGTAGTGGTATTGCCTTGACTTAGTAATCATAAGTCCTAGGTTTGAGTGCCGGTCGGGTAAAAAAATTATTCATGTTTTCACATATGTAATGTGCTTAATTGGTAATTTAATGGCCAGAATGAGTTTGGGAATTGAATTAAATGCTAAAATGATGCCAAGAGTGAGGTTGGGGAATCTGTAATATGAAAATAGTGGCATTCAGTTAGAATGCGTTCTTTCCTAAGTATAGCAGATATAAGCAATAAGGTTGGATTCCTTTTATCCTTCTGTGGTGTAGTGGTAGCACCTTGACTTAGTAATCATAAGTCATAGGTAAGAGTCCCAGTCGGGGTAAAAAATGATTCACGTTTTCACATATGCAATGTGCTTAATTGGTTATTTCATGGCCCAAATGAAATAGGGAATTGAATTAAATGCTAAAATGAAGCCACGAGTGAGGTTGGGGAATCTTTAATATGAACCAAGTGGCATTCAGTTAGAATGTTTTCATTCCTAAGTATAGCAGATATAAGCTATAAGGTTGGATTCCTTTTAACCTTCTGTGGTGTAGTGGTAACGCCTTGACTTAATAGTCATAAGTCCTAGGTTTGAGTCCCGGTCAAGGTAAAAAAGGATTCATGTT
>JAXCGZ010008307.1:0-12500 GCA_037179515.1 Halocaridina rubra
GGTACATTTTTTCTGCTTTTGTTCAGCAGAACTTCCGATGTATTTTCCTTACTCACTGTATGTATTAGGGACTGCAGTGTGGCAGTGGTTAGAGCTCTCACCTTGGGAAGTAACAAACTTGCGTTCAAGCCCACCCTAGGATATTTGAGAGGCATCCAATCTTCATTTCCCTAGCTCCAACTGTCTATGTCTGCCCCTATTCGAATGGGGATTATCATTGATACTTAAAACAGCAATCAAAATCCCAGTATACTAACTTAAACTATATAAAAGTTTGTGATTTTCTTATTAACATATTAAAATGACAATGTCAATCATTGCAATTCTCCCGCAGTGCTGATGTTATCTTTGATTTGTTGGACGACATGACGTTATGTCTGTGTACCATGTGTGTCAACGATGGCACAACCTAGTCGCTATGTTGTCACGGAGGCAAAGTGGAAGCAGTACACCAAACGGCGATGGCCTTGTTTCGGCCGTTGTACGCCAAGGTCCCTTGGCAGCAAGTTTACACTAACCTGTATGTTTTCAATATTTTCCAAGTGTTTGATATTTTCTAAGTTTGCAGTATTTTCTAAATTTCAGGATTTTCTAATTTTTAATTTTCTAAGTTTCCAATATTTTCCAGATTTTCAGTATTTTCTATCTTTTCAGTCTTGTTTTAAGTTTCAAGTATTTTCAAAGTTTTCGCATTTCTAAGTTTTCAATATTTTTTTATTACGTAGTACGGTAATTTTATTGTCTGTTGCTTATTTACATTCTAACAAGTATAAGTTTTAAATATTTTTCCCTGAAGTTTTTATATGGCCGTTTAGTGTCATCTTTTTGTTTTTAAATTTCTTTGTAATATAACTTAGGAGTAGTAAATCATTTAAGTTGTTATCATTTATCATGTTTTGAAGCTGCATAATTGAGAGCACACCTTGTCACATTTTGTTAGATCTGTCAGACTTTTTTTCAGTATAACTTGAAGGTAATAAATCAGTTAAATGATTTTTATCTTCCATATCTGCAATCCACAGAATCGAGAGCGCACCTTGTCAGATCTGCCTTTACCAGATGCTCCTACCCGCGACTCCGCCTGGCGAATGAAAACTCTTGGCGAAGGAATCGGCTACGCAACGAATTACGCAGTATGTACTTTATGTACAGTTGGCCTATATTATCAAGGGTGGCTAATTGTATTGTTCAGATTCAGTATTGTATTTTGTCTTTGCCTTATACTTTTAATATTAGTTTGATTTCTTATTCTTATACTAAGTTTACAGACCAAGGTAGTGCAATGGTTATATAATTTGACTCACAAAGTGATAAACTCATGTTTAAGCCCATCATGGAGCATTCGAAGCCTTAATTCCTCCAGCTCCAGCATGTTACTTTTCTTTTCCCTACATGGAGTGTATTTATGGACTGCAGTGGGTGAAAGTGCTCAACTCATGAAGTGATAAACCTGTGGTTGTGCCCACTGCTAGGTGTTAGGAAGGGCATCCTGCCTTAGTTCCTCGGCTCTACCCTGTCTGTGTCCACCCCTGTTCAAATGGGGATTAACAGTGACATAAAAATGGCACGCACAAAAAATCAATTTACACCTGACAGATAACCTTAGGAAAATATGTCATTAAGGAGAATACATATTGTTAAGAATTGACTCCTTCAGCTATTTTTCTGTACATGTTCTCCTAATGAAAGAAAATGACTTACAATATATATTTTATAGATATGGTTGTAAATTTAGATGATAAAAGACTAAAGTAATATTAATTCTGTGTATAGTAACTCCTTAAAATGCTAGGAATTCAACTTAATACAGTAATAACTCCCCTATGTCGTTTATTCATTCCAGTAGACAAGACTTGAATCAGAAAATGGCTGAAATAATAAATAGTATTTAAAGGTGACCTCTAACCCTATAGACCTTGTATATGCAATCCAATTAAAGTCACTAACATTATAACATAGCGCTAATACTATATAAAGGACAATAACAAAAATATATATAAGTAAAACGCCCACTGTATAACCATTAAATATGGCCACAACCCCTTATAAATCTGTGTAAGCAACCCCATTATGTCAATAACACAATAACAATCGTTTGTTAGTGCAACATTTTTAATTGTCTGTTTGTATAGAGACACAGTATGTATACATTTTAATGTAGCTATGCAAAGAAAATCTAATAAAATATACTCTGCGGCTCTTCACTTTGACGGTCGATAGAAATGAACAGAAACATGCTCTACACAATATGTTCAATAATTTTGAGCTTGAAATTTATTTTATATGTTCTTATTTTTACATGGATTTTATTGTTTTTAAGTGGAATTTAAATTTTATGGATTTGTATTATTATGCTGTGAACTTTGAATAGTCTGACATTATTTGAATATTATTTTTTCTGTTATTATTTATGAAAACAGACATAAAATCAAGATTGACGTAAGCCGAAGAGAGGTAAGGTGAGGAAGGATAAACTGGAGAAGACGTAACTCAGCACCGTCAATCAGAGAAAATACTCCTCACAATTGGCCAGCTGGAGATTACACATCTCATAATTAAGCAATTAGAGATATAGCACCTTAATTAGGTTAGGTTATCTCCAGTTGGCCAATCATGAGGAGTGCCCTCTTGAATTGACAGCACTGAGGTGCATCTCCTCCAGTTTATCCAGTGAGGAATTATTGTACAACAATCATCTGTTCTGTTCCCTCAGTATCTCAAGATTTGTATCACTTTTACATTATCTTTGCAAGTGGTCTAATATACTGTACTGGGACATCTCTGAATCCTAATACAGTATGTGTCTGGAAGAAACTTTAATTCTGTTCAAATTCAAATTTTCATTTGTTTCATTGTATTGAATAGCCCTTAGGTCAGATCCCCAGAAGGAATTGAAGCTTCACCACTAGATGAAATGTCTTTGCACTGGCAAGCGTCCATTCGTGGTCCCGCAAGCTCACCCTATGAGGGTGGAACATTCTTTCTCTACATACAGATACCACCTAGGTATGCCGTGAGGTTGTCGTGAGAGATTTATTTTATCTTGCATGATTTGAACATGTAGGTAATTGCATTTGTAGTAATAGCTACACAAAATACTTCGACTATCCTTTCGCTTGTCCTTTTCCTCTTGAATGTTTATTTTCTTATTTCTGCCTTAGTCTTATTGTTTTCTTGGTGCCCGGGCCTGATTAGGGCAATTTTCTTGTCTGTCCCAGTGTCCAACTCCATAAATGAAAAATAATATACAAATGTCCCTCATGTTAAGCATCATCTGGTTCCACTATTTCTAGATTAAGTACAAAATTACCTGCGTTCAAAAACCTTATATACAATAAATATCCTTATGCTTTGCATATAATCTATTTTCAGCCTCTTTTTATGCTTTAAATTATGTCTGGATTATTAAATTGTAATTGAACTCTACGTAATACAATTTGGTTTTATGTAAAATAAGGACTGTAGTTATCTTATTATATTTTATAGGGAAAATTTTATGAAATTTAATATTTTTATATGTTTTCTGACCATGTATGTTCACCACACTATTTAATCCCTTGTAAGACGAGAGACAATTGTATTCTTTCTTTGTTTATCTGAATTTTTTTTCTCCTGGTGATATCAATATACAGTCTCTTACTTTACTTGTTACTTGTGGGTCTTTTATGGCCTGGCCTCCACCCCTAGGGTGTCCCACCCATATACATATGAACTCTAAATTCTACATTGTCTCTACCCATGTCACTATAAATTCATGTTATGGACACTATAGGCTTGATCTAGCACTATATTTGAAGCTGATCATATTACTAGTAATCATAGAGTAGGCTGTTAGGATGTTTCTCATAGTTTCTTGCCAGTTGATTGATAAATGGTTACTGTATAGACAGTATAGGCTCTACCTGTGCTTGATCATATTGGTACTGAGTAGTCAGACCAGTAATAGCCTTGGAGTATGCTGGTAAAAACAGTTTCTTTCGAGTTGACTGATAAATGGTTAATTGTATATTTCCTTTACAGTTATCCTTTGTGTCCGCCAATTGTTCGCTTCATTACAAAGATCTTCCACCCGAATGTCTCGAGACACGGTGATGTAGGAATTGATTCCATTCAGCACAACTGGTCATTAGCCCTGACCATATCCAAAGTACTCATATCCATTCAGTCGTTGCTGACAGATCCTTATACTAAGGTAATAGATTTTTTTAATAATTCACTTGTCATAGCATGAAAGTATGTGGTGCTACCTGCATTTGTTCCTGCTAGCTTGCAGGTGCACATGGGAGTGTGAGTGGCCTAGGGGATAAACCTTCAGAAAAAAATCTGAAGGGAGAGTCCTAAAGTACATGGGGAAGAATGCTCCAAACAACCTCTAACATCTCCTGCAATGCTGCTTGATTTCCCAGACTTACTGACTCTGTCTTTTCATTTAGAATTTATTATTAGCATTGAGAAGGGGGAAGCACAAAATGGGCTAGGCTCTCCTTCACTTTCATTAGCCAAGGCAAAGTAGCAAACATTCCTGCTTTAATCATATGTCAAGACAAAAAGCACCATACATTGATTGGCAGCGTTCTTATATATGTTTACGTAGAGTAAAAGTCTCGAAGCTCTCATTTCTGGAGACACAAGTTTCAAATACCAAAGTTCTTCTTCATATTTAAATAGCTTTTTATCTAAGTGAAAGTCACATATGGTAAAAGTACCTCCAGTGTCTTCTCACTGTAGAAATTTACCAGCTTCAAGGACACGACATTTTTTGTATCTGATTTGTCTTGCCAGAATATTAAGAAGTGTGATACTTTTAAGAAGAATATAGGAACTCTCAGGTTCATTAAACCGGATGGCCGCAGTCCCCCTCGTAAAGGGGGTGGCCGAATCGAAGCGCACATTTGCTGGAAGCTAATTTACCTTGATCGCTCCTCTTAGCTCCAAATATCTGAACCTATAAGGCACTTTATCCTAGAGTAGTTATGCTAGGGACTGTTATAGTACAGTGGTAAGAGCACTCGACTTCGGAAGCAACAGACCTATGATCGAGACCATTACTGGCATTAGGAAGGTCATCCAGCCTTAATTTCTCATCTTCATTCTGTCATTGTCCATCCCTATTCAAATGGGGACTAATTGTGACACATAAAACGGTGTTACTTTACCTTACCCTAGAGTATTTATCTGTCTGTATAAATAGAAAGATAGATGTAATTCCTCCTATCTTTGGACAGGTATGCATGGAACCCGACATAGGTAAGTTATATGAAAACAACAAGAACCTGTTTGAACGCGTTGCAAGGTCCTGGACGCATCAGCACGCCATGCACGACGGTCTCATACCCGATTCGCCATCAAATATGTCTGCACTACCGACTTGTGGAACTGCTGCACAAGTAACAATTATTATTGTTTATTTTCTCTGTCTAATAAAATTTTTTTTCATAAATAAGATTTTACCACACAATAAAGTATAGATTTACAGAACGGCTATGTATTGGCTCTGCAATAATTTTGCTATTACTGAAAGGTATAGGGAATTATTGCACCGTGGTAGTGCAAAGATTAGAGCGCTAAACTTGGGAAGTGATGATCATGTGTTTGAGCCTACCACGGGGTGTTAGGAAGGGGATTCATCCTTAATTCCCCAGCTCCATCCTGTCTGTGTCTACCCCCAAAATATACAGGGCATCCTCGACTTACGTCAGAGTTCCGTTCCTGAAAAGTTATGTAACACGTATTTCAATGTAAGTCGGAAACACATAAATTAGTACCTATGCTAATGCTGTAGTAAAATTTCTCCCTTTTCCATGCATATTACTAATCTCTAATTTCATTACCTTGGTAATGGCTTTTCTTTTCTCGCCATCAGAAGAATTTGCTTTTCACTTGGGAGACATAATGCAGGCCAAATATTATCAAATAAAGAAGAAAAATAATTTATGGTTAATGCCTCGTAACTACAAAACATCATATCTCGAGGACATTGTAAACACAGGACCCCCTGTAGATTAATAATGACACGAAATGGAAAACAACAAACGTCCCACTGAAAATATCAGGCTGGGCACAACGGTACTGGGTCAAAGAAAAAATTACCGGTTTATATGGAGGAACAGATTCCCAACTTTCCACTCCAATCCCTTAATTGAGCCCACCGCAGAGCATTAGGAAGGGAATTCAGCCTTAATTCCCCAGCTCCTATTCGTCTGTTTACCCCATGATGGGGAACATGGGTAGTGAACTGTTTCTCCTCCGCCATTGGAATAATGGCATTATCAAAAAGGATCTTTATAATGTGAATGGTTGTTATGAAGTGCCTAGTATTGTACTGGGTTTAGTGCCAAAACTAGGAAATACCAGAGAACTCATGTAAAGTTTTGTAACATTATAATTTTGATATCTCGGTAGCCACTCACATTATTTTGATGTCTTACGACCCTTTTGCAAGCTGTTTTTTTAGCACGTTCTCCAAACATGTAGAGGAACATTATATGTTCTTGTGAACTTTAACTGAATTCTAAATGGAATGATTAAAATTTTTTGCTTTATTTCAGGGGGAAACAGAAGATGGAATGTCTTCCAATGGAGGAAGGAATGAAATGGATTCGTGTCTACTCAAATGATGCAGTTCATGAAGCTCAAGTGACGGTGTTGCTCAGTATACACTATAACTATAATAGGTACATCAAGAGGAAAAGAATGAAGAGAGGAGAAGGAGAAGAAGTTGCAGGGGGAAAAGGAGGAGAATAAGAATAAGGGCTAGATGAAACAGTCCTAGTGCCTGGTAGAAAGGGTGCTTATTCAGCCTTTTGCACATAATCAAATTCTACCCTTCCCAATTCCATGTGTAAATTTTTATGTGATAGAGCCGCTAAGAAAATTATTTGATTCTTATGTAGTTCAGGTTTTTAGCCTCTCTCTCTCTTCTTCTTTGTCTCTCTCATTCTGTGTGTCTCACTAATGATTATTTTACTTGTAAACACGATAATGTCTATCTCTTAGTCTAAGTCTCGGTCTCTCCCAGCGTCTCTCTACTGATTATTTTAAATGTGAACCTGATGTTGTTAGTGCATTTTATCTATTGAGGCTTTTAGACTAGATCAGGACTATATCGGTAGTAATTTCCCTCTCAGGCACTAAGAACCCTCAGTAATACTTGTGCATGCAAGCATGTACGTGTCAGCAGCTATAGGAAAGATTGGAATGTCACTCATCAGAAATAATATAATTACTTTTTGTTACTGATTCGTGTTATGATGATTTTTAAGAACTTTCAAAACGGCTGGCTGCAGATGGTTAGGTGTCAAAAGCCAGCCTTGGAGAGGTCATATGGGGCAAGGAGTGATAACTCAGTCTTATCTTTGTTTTTGTATGTGTCAGTGATATCTCATTCTTGTGTTTGTGCTTGTAAAATATGTCCGTGAGTTGAATGACGGCAGTTTGTGTCAGCAGACCTTTCCTGAAGCCGTGCTGAGAGCTTGAAAATTGATGACTTGCGATGGCATACAGTACTTGGGTGACATGTGAGGAATATTGCTAGTGTATTGTTATGGATGCCTTGTTTTAGTGCATAAGAAAATTGTATATTTTTACACATGTACGAAGGGAAACCTGTTTTGCATTAATGGAATACCGTACTGCTTAAGTGTATATTGTATGTTGATCCAAATAATTTATATTGTATTAGATGTCATTTTCCTACTATAATATAATCTTTCAACTATAGAGAAATTGATATCTTGAGACAAATTATATACGGGGTCCTCACTTTATGTCAGGGATCCGTTCCTGACAGCTGACTTATGTTGGATTTAGATTTAAGTTGGAACACACCTATAATTTAAATCTAGGTGCCCACAATGCCAAAAATAAATAATTCAAAACATCGAAAAATACTCTAAGCTTTTAATCTAATACTTAAAAATAGTTAAATTACACTATTTACAGTATTGCTTACCTTTACTACTCTGGTTGGTTTGCATCTGGATGACTGTAATGTTGAAAATTTGATTAATTAATTATTATTGGTTTCTGATGTAACCTCGAAACGATTTAACTCGGAATGACTTAAAATGGGGACCCTATGTATTCACGATTTCGCATCTTGTAAAACTTTTCAAACTGTTTGTTTGACCCAAGCTGTGGGTGGGTATTGTGACGGCCCATTATCCTCAAGGAGCTAAGAGGAGTTATTGAGGTATAATGTATTGGGTTCTAGTGAATGACTGCTTTGACTCAGCCATCCACCTTACAAGTGATATTGTGGCTCTTGTATTTATCAGTATGTACATTTATACAATATCTGCATTCCCCTTTGTAAAGGGGGTGGCCGAGTCAAAGCACACATTCACCAGAAGTTAAAAATGCCTTTAATTCCATTCTCAGCTCCCTGGGGATGCAGTCTCCCACAGTTCCCCTCACCACTACCTTGCCTGGGTCATCCTCATGGTAAGTGTATAAGGACTTTCTGCTTTTTTTTTATATATCCAAACATGTATACATTTACTTGTATTGTATATAATGACCTCCTTGCTATACATCAACCTCCATGGTTTGATTTCTCAAGAGTAAAATTATCGCATTTTATTCACATGGCCTCCCTCCTCCTTGTAAGGTGGTGGCCGAGTCAATAAATGCATTCGCCACGATTCACACATACCTCAACCACTCGTCACTGACAATTTGTTTTCGTCAAATTAACCTTGTATGAGAGGTGAAGATTAGCCCATAAAGATGCAATTTATTAATATTTTTTTTATTTGTTGTAGCTATTACACAGTTTTTGTATTAGTTTTAAAGGTATTGTAGACTGAGTCACCTGTTTGTGCTTGGATAATTATATATTTTTATCACAATACTTATATATATATATATTTTTTTCATGTTTTAGGCGTCACTATTAATTCCCATTATGGGGTGGGCACAGACTGGTTAGAGCTGAGGAATTGAGGTTTAATGCCCTGGCAGTGGGCATGATCACTGGTCTGTCACATACTGTGTCAAGTATTCTAATCACTATGCTACTGCTGTCCCCATGATTTGTTTGTAAATACTTTGCAATAATTAATGGAATCTATAGATATTTATTACTGATTTCCATAACCCATTAGTCTGTATGTCCTGCCTCTTACGTGCTTTTCAGTAATGTGATTTTTAAAATACACATTTAAAAAATATCAAGGAAAAATAAATTATTTTTTTCTAAAAAAAAATATGTTACAGTAAATATTGTACTGTTTGTACGTTTTAATTGTATTAGGTAAAAGAAGAAATTAAAATTCAGAACATCTGTTCCATAAAATTTCATGAAAACAACTATTGTACTGTTTTTATTCAAGTTTAAACAGTATTAGTTAAAGTTTTTGTACATTACAGTAATATAGGCATGATATAAAGTATATGGGAGCTTGGAAAAATTATATGCAATGTATTGATACTTTACATAAGGTTTTTGTAATGATTTTTTAATTAAATGGGGAGTAGTGGCACCAGATGACCTCGTAAGACGAGAGACGACTGTACTGTATGTTTCAGCTGACTTCTTTAACCCCCCTCAACTACCCTGTTCATTACTAGTCCCTGTTTACTTGCAAGTTTGAGCAGACATTTCTTTAGGAGATTATTGTAAGTTTCTGTAATGAAAATATTAGTGCAATACTTAGATACACTATTAAATATATCCTTTTTAAATGGTAGGCAAGAATCTTTTCACAATATAGTCCTTCCCTTTCTTATTAACACATAATACCTCTCCTACAGTGGTACTAAGTGAGTTATGATTTAACAGGAGGTATGCTTCATATTTTTTATGTTTAGATAATGTTCAACACCATTTAAATTAATAACCAAATTAAACGATAGTGACTGAAAACCTAACCTGAAATGGTGTGCTGTCTGTCACATGTTCATGGATAATAAAATTTAAGGATATATTGCTTATATTGTTATTTATGAATCATCATGGAATGATGGTGAGGTTGCTTAGGTTAGGGTACAATAGATTACTACTTTACTATGCTAAATATTGTTGGCACTCATTTAATGTCGCTGAAAATTGCTCTTGACACTCCCTGACATTTCTGTTTAAAAATCTCGTCTCTGATGTGTTAATACCAGTCTACAACACCTTTTGTATAAATGGGCTTTTCCTATCTGCCTGGCTGAACAGCCTCAAATCCCTAAGGAAGCCAACAGCCAATCCCAGGCATTCCCACAGAGCTCCCAGGGAGCATTTATGATTATTTGTCAGTAGATAAAGTTCTGGTAATGCTAAAATCGTTTTTTTGAAAATTAATTGACAGTGATTCAAAATCTAATACTTTTTTGCCCTTCATTTTATGTCCCTAAAAATAACACACAGCAGTTCTTTTCTGTACAGTATGAAATTCCATTTTGATGCCATTATACTGAATGTATGAATGCACTGTTTTATGTGTCACCATTAGTCTCCATTCGAATGGGGAGTGGACACAAACATAAAGGAGCTGGGTGATAAAGGTTGGATGCCCTTCCTAACGCCCCACAGTGAGACTGAACCCGTGTCAGTCGCCTCCCGACTTGCGCCCTCTAACACCAAGCCGTCACAGCCCCCTTTTTATGTAAACATACTAATTTCTTAACAGATGTTGCCACTTTTTTGCGCCTTGTAGCCAATTTAAAAAAAAATTGTAAAATGCAAAATAGGGATGATAATGTTCATCTGAATTTGTATATATAATTTTGTTAATTGTAAGGTTAAAATGATATATATTATGTCGTGTATATAAAATCTTTCTATGAGATGTCACTGTGGAAGACTTTTTGAATTATGACAAACACAGCAGAATATTTTTAGATATTGTCCTTATATTTTATTGCATGCACCATTTTATGTGTCGCAATAACTCCCCATTCGAATTAGGGTGGATACAGACACTGGAGCTGGCGGATCAAGCTTGACTATCAAAACTACCCACATTGGGATCGAACCCTCATTACTTGCTATGCTACTGCCACTGAGCTACGGCTACCCATGAAAAAAATCACCATTTAATATGATGCAGTTAATCCCTATTAGTGCATTAGCTCTGACCCGTCTGTATTCATATCCATTCGAATGGAGATTAACAGTGATGAATGAAGCAACAAACATCCATTAATTGTCACTGACGAAGATATCCTTTGGAGAGAGACAAGAAAATACAATTAAGTAAAAATTTACGTTATTTTTTTTTGCCAGTGGAGACAGGTAGTCACTATGTATTACCCCATCATACAAGGACTATTAAGACTATGAAAGTGAGAAATTTATTCTATTATTATTATTATTATCATCGAAATCTTTGTCTATATTTTAAGAAGAGTGGTTTAGTAGTATTAATGTCAGAAAACTTGTGATCTCCTTGAGGGTAATGTGATAGATTCATAGTGTTTATCTTTTTTCTATCAAGGTATCTTTGTATATTTTTCTAATGACCTATCATATCTATATAGCTATCTCTGCCTATTATTCTAATTACCTTTCAGTTCTAAGTAGCTATCTCTGTCTATCTTTCTACTTACCTATCATTTCTATATAGCTATTGCTATCTGCTCTTTAATTACCTATCATCTCTATATAATTATCTCTGTCTATCTTTCAAATTACTTATCATTAAATTGCTTTCATGTTTTGAGATCCGCTCGGGGCTCAGATTCATTTTGAGACCCTCTTAGTCATTTACAGTCATCTTATCTCACATATGCCAATCCTAAATTCAACCTTCCCATTCTCCAATCTCTACTCTTTTATACGCCTTCTCCTTCTGTTATCTGGATGATCTACCAAATGGACATTTTATTTGCGATAGTAATGTAATAAATCTTCTAAACAAAGTTAAAATGTGTTTTCTTTCCACATGGCCAAACCAATTTGCGATGGTGATAATAAGCAATGTTATGAATATTAACAATGTCAAATGATGATTTCTTTTATTAGGCTAAGTCTTTTAATGGTACTGGTACTCAGAACTGTTCTCGTTGTTTGTCGTGTTATGTGTCACTGTTAATCACCATATGAGTGGGAGTGGATGCAAACAGGTTGGAGATGGGGATTTAAGAGTGGATGCCCTTCCTGTTGCCCCGTGGTGGATTCAAAAATAGTTTGTCACTTCCAATGTCGAGTGCTTTAACTACAGCATTATAGCAGTCCCCGTGTCGGTAATTATTATTCATTTATTAAAGAGAAAGTCTCTTTCTTCCACATAAATTAACCATTTCATTGTGTTAATGTTCACTTCTGTGAATATTAAAAAAATCGAAAAGTAGTTTCTTCCTCGGAGTCAATTCATTTCATGCTATTAATGGTCAGTGCTGTAATCATTAAATTTGAAAGGTACATCCTTTCATAATCTATGATTATAGATAATAATTAAAAGTTAATTTCAGTTCACGCCCACAAACCAATTCATGGTTCTATACTGATACTTATCAATGCCTCCTATTGGGGTCATCATATTGATGCGATGAGGACACTTGAGTAATCTCAT
>JAXCGZ010008307.1:17500-27500 GCA_037179515.1 Halocaridina rubra
TGAAGTTTTCTTACGAAACTTTAAACTATGACCTCTAGTTCTAGAACCAGCCATGTCAAAATATCGATCCCTATCCACTCTGTCAAAACCATGAAGGAATTTAAAAACAGTCACCATATCCCCCCTCATTCTTCTAGCTTCGAGTCATGGTAAGTCAAAGTCACTCGATCTCTCCTCAAAAATGAGATTGCGTATTTCTTGCACCAGTTTCGTGGCAAGTCTTTGAACTTTTTTCAACTTAACTATGTGCTTTTTCAAGTGCGGATTCCAAAAGGGTGCTGCATATTTAAGCTATGGCTTCACACAAGTTACGTCAATATTTCTGAACATTTCCTTCTCCATGGCCTGAAGGCTACCATTACATTTGCTAAGAAAGCATATGCTGCCCTTACTATGCCATCTATTTGCCTTTCTGGAGACAAATCGGCCAGTATGATTACTTCTAGATCTCTCTCATTCTCTGTCTCTTGAAGTTCTGCTAACCTCTCTCCATTCAGACAATGAGAGTCTTACTCTAACCCATTGTTACCTCCCAAGTAATCTTTATCCATTCCAAAACATTTCCACCTATTCAGGCCATTGCTTTATTTTTTCATTTTTTGTTGTTGATTGTGACACCAGGACGGACCCCCCAAAAAGAAAGAATATATCTGCCCTCACCGAGCCTGGGCACGGAAAAAAAAAAAGTGTTGTAACTTGTCAGATGTGAAGGGATAATAAGAGCGGTGTAACGAATACCCAAGAATATTCGGTGTTGATGTAGCCATAGCAAAAGAACCGTAACTGGAGGAAGACTTAAAATCGAACTGTCCTATTTAAGCCCAAAAGACCCTTCAGCAGTAGTATCACAATGGGCCAACCTACTACATTACTCTAACCCATTGGTCCTTTCCTTCTAAGTAATATTTTATCCATTTCAAGACATTTCCACCTCTTCTCGCAGCTTCTTAATAAGTCTCTCAAGTGGGACCGTATCAAATGCCCTCTGGAAGTCTAAGAATATATGCAATCCGCCCAGATCTCTCTTTCCTCTCAGATCCAGCTTACCTCATCATAAAATTCTAATAAGTTTGTTACTGTTGATTTGTGTTTGTGTGAGCGTGCGTGTGCCTATATATGCGTGTGAGTGTGCGTATAAATGTGTGTATTTTATGTATGTATTTATGCGAAGGTGAGTGTGCATATTTATGTCCATGTAATGTACAATGTGCGTATCAACAAACTGTGACCGTTTTGAAAACAGCTCAAGGTACGACTATAATTCTCTCTCTCTCTTAACATGCCCTCAAGCATCGCCTAATCTTAAAACCGTCTTAATTCATTAAATATTCCAAAGCCAAGATTCTCTCTCTCTCTCTCTCTCTCTCTCTCTTATCGTATTCACAAAAGCGTTAAATTCCTTTTTATGAATCAAAATGAAAATTAAAATAGACCTTATTGCATCCTACAAGAAGCTTCATTTTTCCTCTGCTGTAGTAATATCTCACACATTACTATTTACTAATATATTTTATTTACTCTCTATTTCAGACGTTTAAGGCGACACATTATTATTATTATTATTATTATTATTATTATTATTATTATTACTTTCAGAAGCTTAAGACGACAAATGATTCTTTTTTCTTATTTTTATTTATTTATTAATTTCTTATTTTTTTTGCTATTTCTATTCTTCATTTTTGACGTTTAAGTCGACAAAAGGTTTTATTATTTTTTCTCTTTCATTCATTTCTTTTATTATTTTTATTATTTTTATTATATTTTTTTTTATAATTTTTTTATTATTTTTATTATTTTTTTATTTTTATTATTTTTATTATTTTTATTTTATTATTTTTTCTTTCTTTCATTCATTTCTTTTTCTTTTATTATTTACGACGACAAAAGATTATTTTTTTTATTTATTAATTTTTTCGTTTTTTTAATCATTTTTATTTTTTTCCCAGACTCGAGTATATTAATCTCGGTTTCTCTGTACATATTAAATCATCAGACTGAGGCCTTTGAAAATATCCTTCATTTTTTTTCTACCAAGCCACAATGGCAGAACATTTTCTCATTCTTTGCACACACACACACAACACACACACACACACGTCATATTTGAAGCTTCGTAAGAAATCTTCTTTGCAGACGTAATGAAGTACTTTTGTAAGTGTAAGAAAAGTTAATGATGGGAATTCGCTGAGTGAGGAAGTAGTTAATGCTAACTACATTCTTAGTTTTATGTGTCGATATGATAAGTTTCATTGTGTATAAAAATGAAACTGATCAGGAATCAGGGGTTTACGTGTATAGGGCTCTTTCCCGTAAGTACAATTAGGTAATTACTGCATTCATAGCTATAAGGACAAAATGACAAGAACCATTGTATATAAAAATGGAACCGGCCAGGAAACGGGGAGTTACGAGCATAGGGCTCTCGTCCGTAAGAACATTTAGGTAATTACCCACAGGTAATTATAGTACTGGATCAGAGTAAGATACTCAGCATCTGACTGAAGTGTTAAGGCCACTTCAGGTCCATATATATATATATATATATATATATATATATATATATATATATATATATATATATATATATATATATATATATATATATATATATATATATAACCTGCTAGAATGCGCTAATAACTTCTGAAATAGGTTTGCAGGTGATGCAAAGATTGTGAATAGAGGAAAGGTCGAAAATAGAGGCAAAGGTCTCCAGAAAGACCTAAATAGTACTTCAAATGTACTTCAAAATGTAATGCAAAGAGAAAGGGAAAATTTCAATAGAGCCCATGATTGGGCGGGCATTCAGTAGCTAGTACAGTGGTAATGCGCTGGCTTCGCATTCACGAGGTCGAGAGATCGGTTCCCGTCCAAGACTGAGAGATTAAGCTGTTTACTGGCAGGTTACTGCTGTGGTTGGGCACCACAGTGGGGGGTTGGGGCCTGCCTCGGCTGACGAATACCCATTGTATAATGGAAATAAAGGTTTATTATTATTATTATTATTATTATTATTATTATTATTATTATTATTATTATTATTATTATTACTATCTGGAGGTATATGTCTTGGCACATTTGTCTACGGAAATACACGTATATATAAATGGTAAAGGCACCATATAATTTCTTAGCAAATATAGGGTTGGTTTCTAGGCATTAGACAAAGAAATGTTTAGAAATAGTTACATGACTCTGTGAGGCCTAAGTTTGAATATGCAGCACCCTTCTGAAACCCGCACTTGAAAAATGTATAAGCAAATTGAAGAAGGTTAAAAGAGATGCTTCGAAGATGGTGTGAGAGATACGTAACATCAGTCATGAGGATAGGCTGAAGGAGTTCGATCTATCACCACTCGAAGCTAAGAGAATGAGGGATATATTATAGATGTTGTCGTTATTATTATTTAAAATTATTTTACATATGTCTTATTCTCGTCTTTTTTCCTTGAAAAACTTAAAATTATGTAGTAAGAACCAATAGAAATTGGAAATAAATTAATGTAATTTATGTGGTTAAAAAAAAAAAGTAATCGACTAGGAGACAGGGCGTTACGAGCATAGGGCTCTCACCCGTGAGCACAATGAGATACATGAGTGAGCACACAGACATACATACGAACAGACAAACGCACACACAGTTTTAATTCATTTGGAGAGAATAAGGTTGGTGATTATCCCCCACATAAGAGCAATGTCGAATTTAGCCCCAAGACTTGAAAGTCACTGGACTATCTCTCTCTCTCTCTCTCTCTCTCTCTCTCTCTCTCTCTCTCTCTCTCCGCCTTCTGATCACCCCATCCCCCCCTCTCATTCTCCACAAAGGTCAGCCTTCTCTGTATTGATCTTAGAGATGCTGAGCGAGCGAGAGAGAGAGAGAGAGAGAGAGAGAGAGAGAGAGAGAGAGAGAGAGAGAGAGAGAGAGAGAGAGAGAGAGAGAGAGAGAGAGAGAGAGAGATCACAATAGTATATAACTAATATTAATGTCAGTAGCTTTTTATTTCATAATTCTTTATCTATCTCTACCAATGAGATTGAACTTAAAGAACGGAAGACAGGATAGGTTGCTTTGAAAGCATCTGAGGCGGAGCTCCGTGGGAAGATTCACCAAACAGACACAAGGATGCTTCCTTAACTCCTCCCACTTTATCTTTCTCGACCAATGACACTACACAGATGTTTCCTTGGCCCCTCCCTTTTTGTCTCCTTCAACCAATAATATAACAAAGATGCTCTCTAGATTTTCCTCCCACTTTATCTCGTCCAACCAATGAGATAAGGCGGATGCTTGTATCTTATCCACCTAAAGGATGCATCCTTATCTCACCTCTCCTTGGTTTTATCTCTCATAACCTATGGCTGGGATCGGATGCTGCAAAGAAGCCTTCATCTTAAGACAAGAAAATAGATACCTAGATAGATATTTAAACAGAGAGACATTTAGTTATGCACATATTTATGCAGCTATAATACCGTCCTAGCCCTAGGTTGAAAAGGGAGTCCGTGGCGTATAAACCGGAACAAGAGAGATAGATATAAAGAATACAGTTATATGAATATATGAGATAGATAGATAGACTGATAGATAGATAGATATATATATATAGATAGATAGATAGATAGATAGATAGAGAGAGAGAGAGAGAGAGAGAGAGAGAGAGAGAGAGAGAGAGAGAGAGAGAGAGAGAGAGAGAGAGAGAGAGAGAGAGAGAGAGAGAGAGAGAGGAGAGAGAGAGAGAGAGAGAGAGAGAGAGAGAGAGAGAGAGATATCCCCTTTAAGATCAATACTCGAGACAGTGGAAGTCGTAGAAGTCGTGGGGAAGATTGTGGTAAAAAAAAATAGTAGTACTATAGTAGTAGTAGTAGTATGTATGTATGTATTACCATATTGCCAAAAATTCTTAATTCATTCATTTGTCTTTTATATCTCTTAGTAGAGATAGAACTGAGGAACTAGAAGGGTCATACCAGTTATAATGGTTAATGGGTGTCATCCAACACCGTCTTCAAATATCATTTGGTGTACTTACCTAGACTGCTGTGTTGAGAGGAGCTAACTCTTTGTGTGTGTATGTATACACACACACACACACACACACACACACACACACACACACACACACACACACACACACACACACACATATATATATATATATATATATATATATATATATATATATATATATATATATATATATGTGTGACACCAAGACGGCCAAAGAAAATTTCCCTCATCAGGCACGGGCACCAAGAATACATTGAAAAAAATGAAAAAGTAGCAAACTAAGAACAAGGAAGAAATAAGATACTGATAAACTAGGGAAAAATAGGCTGAAAGAATAATCAGAGAAAGAAAGACCGAGATATATGGAAGGATTAAGCCCTGAGATGACGAAAAATCAGTTTTTTGATGGAAATTAGGTCATAAGAGATAGGGAAGACAGAAGGAGGAAGAGACTTTCAGAAACAGGAAGAGGATGAAAAGAAGCAGTCACTGCACCCACCGGATCAAGACTTACAGATCTCTCCAGAGTACTTGTATGATAAAGCCACATGGTGTGTGATACACGGCCTTGCCAGTGGGGTAGGGTGCAACTAGCCAACCCATCAAAGCAGCGATGGAAATAGTACCGATAGAAAAGAGAGAGAGATAATACCTTTGGGCGATGAGAAAAAAAATAGTCTGGAAGTAAAGAGAAAGGTTTATAACGAGTTTGCTGGCCTTAAATTCAACCCTATCAAGGATATATATATATATATATATATATATATATATATATATATATATATATATATATATATATATATATAACTTACAATTATAGTTTAAGATCTGTTTTAAAACACACGCCCAAACACACATGATGAAGTTTATTGGAAAGCAGGAAAAAAAAAAAAACACCCAAAATAAGAGAGAGAAAAAAAAACACGAAAATTCTCTCTGGACAACCGGATTTAAATTTTTGGAAAAAAAAAAACATTAAACAACAATGAGTTGTTAAAAATAATGAATTTCTAGTACAGCTTAAAAACCTCCCAACACGGAAAAACACATCTAAGTTATTGCTTCGTAACTTGATAAAAACTTTCTACTAGTCCTATATAATTCAATATTACAGTAAGAAATTTAAGTTTTATTTGTTTATTTGATTATTCATTTATTCATTTTTTGAGCTATCACTAAAAAAAAAAAAATGGCACACTTTACGATGTCTGGCACCCAGAGCTTGCCAATTTGGCACCCGCAGTGGGCCAATCGCATTCCATTAACAGCGTAAAACTCAACTTTGGAAATTGGACTTTTGCTACAGATAACAAAGAAAATATTAGATATTTATCTCCCTTGATATGTTTTTTTTTATTTTTTAATCTCTATTTCATTATATCTTTTTAATACCACTGATGATATTCAAAAGAGAAAACAAAATATGAGCCGAGTAACACATATTATAAATGTCTGTATTTTTTCTGGATTCACACCTCAAATGTAACGTAACGAACAACAATGAAATATCCACCGTGGCACTATTTGCGACAAGTATCCACCGTGGCACTATTTGCGACAAGTATCCCCGTGGCACTATTTGCGACAAGTATCCCCGTGGCACTATTTGCGACAAGTATCTAAAACAAACGCTACATCTACATTTTCGTTCTTGGCACCATTAAAAAATGAACTTAATTTGTGGTGATTTTGGCCTTTTTCGTTCATTTTACTACACTGTAAACGCGACAGCTGCAATAGCAATAGTCGATATGTTCTGCAAATTCAACTATCATATTGAAAAAAATCTTGAAACTTCTGCGAGTTGCTTCAGCAATGCACTTTTTGCAGTTCTGAAGCAGTTCAAAATTCCACTTCAAAACACTAAAGTTTTTTGGTCACTTTAAAATACGAAGAATTCAGAACTCGTAAATCGACACTATTTTGAGTTGAATGTTCATTTGCTTTACGTCAAATCTTCGATGAAATGGTAATATGCATTCAAAATCCCATGTTCAATGCAATACTCCTAAGCTCAAATGCTAAAATATCCATAATATAATACATATTTGAGATATGTTTTGCTCAATGCCTTCATTAAGTCTGTGAGATTACACCAACTCCAATTATATGCCCTTAACTTTAATGCAAAGCACACCATTGACTTCAAAACTCGAAGGTATTGTGAGTTAAGGTAAGATCTCTACTTAGGCTCAGAGAATTGCTCGATTGTGGCATCAAAACTGCGTAGAATTTAAGAGCAAAATACGGTATGCATTGCTCAGCTCTCAACAACTCTCTACTGAGGATTTCAGAGTATTAACAAACACTCCTTTAAGTACAATTATGCATTAAAAATATTTGAAAGTAATACAGAGAAAATTGTACTTTGACACATTTTCCAATACTAAAGTACTGATAAAAGTTCAGTTAAGCACTCAAGACTGTAGTCAGCATCATTGACGCTTTCCAGATTTCCCAACATGATGGCCTCAGCCAGGCACTAGAGAGTTAAATATCTGTCAGTCCAAATGCTAAGTGTAACCAAGCTTTGAACTCATACCTTTTCTTTCTCAACGTATATTTTCAAATCAATCCACATCAAAATACTGTCAAGTCTTTGCAACTCAAGAATTTGCAAATACATATGATATTTTCATTCAAGGGTTAGAAAAGTTCAGGTATACACCCAAGAGTTAGGTAACCAAGCTGCTTAACAATGCAAAGTCTATACTGTTGTAATATCTCATTGCATGGATTACAAATGCACATAACAATCCATAGCTTTCTGTCAAACATTGTCCAGCTTTATCAAACATTCCCAAACTTATGGGTCCATACTGATGTGACTTTTCAGAGCAAAGGTCACATTAGCACCTAAAGCCACTTTTTTTTTTTTTTTGGTCAACACTGTATAGTTTCACCAAACGCTTCAAAATTCTTGAGTTCAAATTGTTGTGACTTTTCACTGCAAGGTTACAAAAGCACCAAAATTCATGGTTTTCAGTAAACATTGTACTGTTTCACTAGACACTTCAGACTCTATAGGTTCAGTCACTTAGTGCAAACACACTCTGGGCACACTGATGAAATTCATGTTCCAATTAAAAAGCCATATTAGTACAGAAACTCGTGGAAAGTTAAAAAAGTTAGCTTGTAAAGATTAAAAATCATATGTAGTAAAACATCAATGCAACACTCCTCTTTCCACATATGTAATTATAGTAAAAATTCCACTTCAATGCATGGCCAGTCACTTAAAAGCTAACAACAGCTTAAGAAATTTTATATGAAAAAAGGTAATATAGTCTGTTTCATGTCAAAAACGTTATATTACTGGAATTCACTTAACATACAGTAAAAGAGCTGACTAAGTCTTCTATTCAACACGCAGTCTTTTGACTAGATATTCTGTACTGGAGTTATTATTACCCATAGATATTTCAACTGGCTTTTCCTCATCTTCTTCTTTAATGGCCCTGTTCCTGACTAGCACTTCCTCTGTGATTGAATCAGTAACCTTATCTACGAACGATCGAATCTCGTCACTAAAGAAGTTTGTTGGTGTATCCATCGACAAGGTGCTAGAGTCTGGTGCTTCTGGTGAATCTGGAGGATTAGGACCATCGATTTCATGTTTCTTGAGGTGTCTGTCAAGATTTGTTTGCTGGCCAAAGCAGCGATCACACAGGGGGCATTTGAAAGGCTTCTCTTTATTGTGTATATTTCTGACATGTCGTTGTAGATTTGAAGATATGCTAAAGGATCTCTCACAGTAATTACATCTATAGGGTTGTTCTCCTGTGTGTGTTCTAAGGTGTCTCGTCAAATTGGCAGATCGAGGGAAAACTTTGCCACAAAATTTGCATGAATATCTATCTTTAGGTCGTGGCATTTGTGAAGCCATTAGATCGTATGGACGGCTGATCTCTCCATATGGTCGTCCCGATTCGCCAAAGGAACGTCCTGAATTTGATGCATGTGGTTTCATCATGTCAATCCCTGATGAACGATTCATTCCCAACCCCATTCCAGATAAGCTTGTAGGAGGAAAGTAAGGAAAGAGTAGGGGATACCGACTACCTTGCAAGCTACATCCTGGAAACAAAGGGCTACGATCTAGATTACGATCCAAACTCCTATACATGTCAAGCAATGCTGCAGGATGCATTGGTCTTGGATATGCCAAAGGTAGTTTATTTTGAGTATCCAAGAACTTTGACGACTGTGTTGGGGCAGGAGTAACTGAGGCTGGAGGTGAATCTTTTAACAGATCACTAATCCTGAGAAAGGGATGATCAGGACGGGGTTTGGTTTCTGGTATTCCTTTTCCCTCGGTTTTTACTTCTGGTTGTAGTTTTTCACTTTTTGAGTTTTGCTGTGCTAAACCCAGCCTGGCCAGCAGAAACTCATTCTCTCCTTCTAAACGTCTGAGTGTCAGATCAAGGGGTTGTTCTCTTTTTTCGCCCTGAACTCTAACACGCTTAGCACCTTCTTCACTTCTTTCCTCTGTTGAATCTGCATTACCTTCATGTTCTTGTAGATATTCTGTAACTCTAGCTGTAGGTTCACGCCTTACTGGGGAAGCTTCATCTGAGTGCCGCGATGGTGTTGGTGGTGGCGGTGATGAACTTTGAGGAGATGGATCAGGAGAATGAGACTGGGACACTGGAACAGATAGAGACTCAGTGGAATGTGGTCTTGGAGATCGTCTAATAACACTGTTATTTCCATTTAACTCTTTCTCTTCTTTCAGAATCAAAGGATGCCGATCTGGAGTGCTGGTATTCTGGAATGGTAAGAGCAGAGAAGAGGTGAGGAGTGGGTGCTGTGGTCCACCCACAAGAGAAGGCAGGGAAGGAAACACGGGATAACCAGACAGCAACGATGGTGGAAGAAGGGGAAAAGGAGGGCGAGGATGCATCATAAATGGGTTGGAAGAAGACGAGATTGTATTCATAGATAAACCAGAATGGGGAGATAATTTACTGTCACCAATTCCATGGTGAC
>JAXCGZ010008307.1:32500-42576 GCA_037179515.1 Halocaridina rubra
CTTTAGGAGGGTCATTGGAAGAGTCTCTGATGGACTCACGAGGTGATAAAGAATCTACTTCGGAATTCTCGGCATCGCTGAGTTCGCAGAGGTCACGAAAGGTGTGGTTGCTGACTTCTTCTCCAGCCCCTGAAAATAAAGAAAAAATAGCGGTGAGAAGACGTAAGGAATTAGAGAATACCGAGAAGATGAAGAAGATGACGAGGAAGATGGAAGAAGGAGGCCTAAGGGATGATAAGAGAGGAAAGGGGTTAAATGGATGAATAACAGGACTGAAATAAAAAGAAATGGATAAATATACATCCGAAAGGAAATAAAGGACAAAACTGGAGAAAATAAAAATTTAATTTAAAAAAGAAAAACGCTGAAATGAAGTTAGTTGATATTAAACACTGACGAGGGAGAGAGAGAGAGAGAGAGAGAGAGAGAGAGAGAGAGAGAGAGAGAGAGAGAGAGAGAGAGAGAGAGAGAGAGAGAGAGAGAGAGAGAGAGAGAGAGAGAGAGAGAGAGAGAGAGATTATACATCTTACGATTAAAAGGATTTCTAAATGGAATTAGTACCAGACTCGGTTCCATTTATTTTGAGCGAAGCTATTTTTTAGCGAAGTTATTTTGAGCGATGCATTAAGAGTGAACGGTAATTTCAGAGAAGGCTAATTTTAAGCGAAAAATATACTAACCTAACCTAACTTAACCTAACCTAAAACTACCTAACCTAATTTTTCCGATTTTTCTTTATACACTAATATGTGTTGATTTTTAATAATTTTTTATTTGCTCGTTATGAAGGTATAATTATTTGAAAAAAAAATGAAGATTTCTGGTGTACTTTTAATTTTATAAACTTCGCTCAAAGCGTATTTAAAAAATAGTTTGAAGTTCGCTCAAACTGACATTGCTTAATAGGCATCACTCAAAATGCATATAAATTTATCTTCGCTCTAAATAATTTCGCACAAACGACTGGACACGACTAGACTCAATTTCGCTAAAAATTACTTTTCCTTCAACTAAATTTCCAATGAAAAATATATAAATATATATATTTACTTTCAAACCCCCAAAAAGTAAAGAAAAAAGAGAACAAGAGTTGTTTTTATCTGGAAGCGAACTTAGCTATCCTAACCTAACCAAGCTTAACCTAACCTTACATAATTTAGGGTGCGAAAGTCAACATTTACCATGATTTCAATTATCTACCAGTGAATTAAACTAACAAACCTAACCGAGTCTAACCTAACCTAATAAAAACCGGTTTTACGTCACGGACTCCCTTTTCTACCAAGGACTAGGACGGTTGTCTTCTTGCAAAGGATTTGTTTTGGCAGATGTAATCGTTACCCTGAGTGCATGCCCTTGCTAACTTCATACCGTGACGGGGCTTATAAATTTTATGAGAATTATCTCTAACTAGGGTGTGAAAAAGAATATTTATCCAAAAAATAAAAGTAATAATCAAAATAAAACTATTGTCAAAATATCCATTGGTTAATAGGCGATGAATCTGTGCTTTGACTCGGCCCCTCTCCTTACAAAGGGTATTGTGTCCACTGTATATGCATATAATCCACGTGGTATTAGATACAGTTCTGCTAACACTGTTACTATGGATTAAAATTTCCGTTTCTCTTGACCCTATGATGTAAATACAAGAAACATGAGCATTTGACAATTATTTAATTGTCTACCCAATAAAATATATACTGCTAGAGTATACTGATTCATTCATATTCTCTCTCTCTCTCTCTCTCTCTCTCTCTCTCTCTCTCTCTCTCGCCTCTCTCTCTCTCCTCATTGATTGCTCCCATATTGATTTTACCGTCGTCACCTCTATTCCGGCCATAGATGTACACAGCTTTCGGAATGTGCCGATGACGTCATTGATTACGTCATCACAGATGTCCGAGAATTTTCCCCTAAATGGGGGACGGACCCACAAAGCAGGAGAGGATTAAAACCGTCTCGAATTTAGTGTATAAAAATTAATGAGTATTTATTACCTAAAAGATGATGATGTTAAAAAAGATAAGAACAATAAAAATGGTAATAGTACAAATAATAATAATAATAATAATAATAATAATAATAATTAGACCTCACCTATTCTGTCTTGCGGAGAAACAACTAACGATGCCATATTTATATTAAAATAATAATAATTATTATTATTATTATTATTATTATTTAAATTTTCTCTATTACGTTTCTATATTCATCATTAAAAGTCCAAATATTTTTTGAAATTTTCTTTCGACTTATTATTATCATTGTTTCAATTTAATCTAAAATTCATGTCTTTTCTATACAGGTGCAAAGGCATTTTTCAGTTATAATATTTTAAGTTTTTTTATATTATATTTTCTATTAAATTTCTATTTCTTTGTTTTTATTATTATACGTCTTTCTGCCTTTATTCTATTTCTATATGTTTAATTATCCGTTTCTTTATAAATTTCTATTTTTTTCTTCTATTTTATTTCTATTTCTTTGTTTTTATTATTATACGTCTTTCTGCCTTTATTCTATTTCTATATGTTTAATTATCCGTTTCTTTTTAAATTTCTATTTTTTCTATTACTTTGTTTTCTATTTCTTTGTCTTTCTGCCTTTATTCTTTTCTATATGTTTAATTATCCGTTTCTTTTTAAATTTCTATTTTTTCTATTTTTTTCTATTTCTTTCTCTTTCTATATGTTTAATTATCCGTTTCTTTTTACATTTCTATTTTTTCTATTACTTTGTTTTATATTTCTTTGTCTTTCTGTCTTTATTCTATTTTTATATATTTAATTATCCGTTTCTTTTTAAATTTCTATTTCTTCTATTACTTTTTCTATTTCTTTGTCTTTCTGCCTTTATTCTATCTCTATATGTTTAATTATCCGTTTCTTTATAAATTTCTATTTTTTCTATTTCTTCTATTACTTTGTTTTCTATTTCTTTGTCTTTCTGCCTTTATTCTATTTCTATATGTTTAATTATCCGTTTCTTTTTAAATTTCTATTTTTTTTTTCTATTTTAGTGTTAGGGAGTCTCGAATCTCTCAACTTATATATATTTATTCATTCTTTTTCTGTTTCTTAATTCACTTTTTACATATCTATTTCTACTCTTTATCTTATTTTTCTCTTTCTTTTCTATTTACACTATCACTAATCTCTCATATGTATTTCTTCTTTTACATCTTTAATTATTCCTCTATTTAACATTTCTCTCTATTTCATAATTACATATTCACTAATTTGTCAATTTATCTATAATAATTATTTCATTTTTTTTTTCAAATTTATTTTTAATTTTTTTCACTAAATTAAATTTCGATTTTTGACGATTATCTAATATTAAAATAAGAAGAATAAGAAATTATATTATTATTTAGTAATTTTCTAGATTATATATATATAAAAAATAATAAGTTTATATATATAAAAAAGCGTTAACATTTTATAAAATATTTTCTGAACTGAATAAGAAAATGCTGAGTTTATATATAAATATTACATCTGCCAAAATATATCCTTTGCAAGAAGGCAACCGTCCTAGCCCTTGGTAGAAAAGGGAGTCCGTGACGTATAAACCGGAGCAAGAACTTCTTCTTAAATGATTATTTTTTTTAACTATTTCCTAGATTAAATAAAAAGAATTAGTTTATGCGTAAAGTAATTACTATTTAAATAGGTATTTTCTATTAAAAAAAATATATAGAATAGTTTCTCTATAAAATAAAAACTGATACGGCATAATTAATTTACTATATTAAATTAAAATAAATATAAATATAAAAATTATAAATATTTAAGAACTATTTTGTATATAAATAAACAACAATTTAATTTAAATAATTAATTGTTTATTCGCTTCTGAAATAACAAATAATTTTCATTTATTTATTTTTACTACATAAAATTTGTATTTACATAAATATATTTTATTTTTCTTATTGCTATTTTCACGCGTAAAAAGCACCGTTTAATGTTTCAATTATTCCCCATCTGAATGGGGATAGATACAGACATGTAAGAGCTGGGGGACTAAGGTTGGATGCCCTTTCTAACGCCCCACGGTGACCTCGAACTCGCGTCAATCGTTTTCCGACTCGCGAGGCCTGTTACTGACTTATTTGCATAATTATCTTATTTTCTGATATTTGTAGTGTCCGTGGCAAAGTGGTAGCGTCTGCGACTCTGAGGCGGCAGGTCGAGGGTTCGCGCCCCGTCACGGACTGAGGTAAGTAAGGGCATACACTCAGGGTAACGATTACATCTGTCAAAACAAGTCCTTCGTAAGAAGGCAACCGTCCTAGCCCTTACTAGAAAAAGGAGTTTGTGACGTAAAACCGAATCCAATCCAATCTTATTTTCTGATATTAAATAAAAAAAAAAATTTCAGCGGTAATGAATAAAACAGAAAATATTTGTTCTATTTCGGTAAAAAAAAAAAATAGAAAATTTCTATATGAAGTTCTGTTTTTTCTTTTTCTATTTCAAGTCTGTTTCTATTATTTTTTTCCTTCAATTATTTCTTTTCTACCTATACACTGACAGTAAACAGATTATCTGTTTTCTATCGGTAAGAGAAATTTTCTATTTTTAACTTCTGTTTTCTTGACGTTGTAAGGTTGTGTCTTATCTTCATCTATCGTCTTTTTCTAGATAATTTTCTTCTCAGCTATTTCTAGATTGTCTTCTCTCACTGTTTACTGATACCAACAGGTAACAGAAATTTTATACTTTCATTTTGTAATTTATTTTTGTTTTATCTTCATAAGGCTTCAAATCTTCTTTTTTTCTATCTTTTTTCTATTTCTTCTATTCTTAGTAGATAAAGTATCCGACAATTAATAGAAATTCGCTACTAGTAAATAGTTCTGTTTTGTGTAAGTTCCAAATTTTTTTCTGTTACTTTTTATTGCTTCCAAGTCCACGGTTACAGTTATTATTATTATTATTATTATTATTATTATTATTATTATTATTATTATTATTATAATTATTATTATCTAAATTCTCATTTACTAATCATAACTTAATTTATTAAATATAACTGCTTTTTTAAGGAAACTCTCCATGAAGAATATTACAGGTTTCAAGCGAACATAATAATAATAATAATAATAATAATAATAATAATAATAATAATAATATAATAATAATCATAATAATAATAATAATAATAATAATAATAATAATAATATTTTTTTCCTTTATGCAAAAATACATATATTATATATATATATAACATATTATCTACTCAATTATATATCTTTTATAAGTTTTCAAAGTAAATATGAACTCCTATCTTGTTTATTGACGATATGTGTTTGTTTAATTGCTGTTATAAGTACTTATATGGCATGATTTAAGAGTCCAAACAAAGAAAATATAACATACTATAAAAATACGTGTGTTTGTCACAAACAATAAAATTGTTTATACATTTCTGATTCCACATACATTTATTTCAAAAATAAAGTTTTTTCTTTCTTTCTAATCATTTCGTAACTTAAACTTTTCATATATTTTCACATAAATTTCATCGTAAAAGATATGCAAATTGTGTTCTAGAACAATAACCAACGAAAAACGACACTTACATCACTAATGAATAAAGTCTAAAATTATTTGAAACGTTCTTTTTATACTGTTCAAAATGCTAAGCGCACTGCACCTTGACTCTACGGTATCTGAAGCCCAAATGAATCACTATCGGAAGCGTCAAGAGATTCCCCCCTCATCCTGCGACAGCGATTCCAAAGGGGTGGAGTTTACTCATCAAAGGGGTTGAGAATAGCAGGGGTGGGCGGAGCCAACGCAGAGATGGGAGGGGCTAAGGCGGAGTCATTCGCTGCGTGAGCCATTCAGCGTCATCGTTACAGAGCGCCTGGGCTTGTGGTTATCACTTTAGCAGAGGGGAGCGATTGTGTTATATTGGAGTTGATGTTTAATGGGGACGGACAGAAATCACGTACTTAGGTGTCCATAAAAATGTGTGTGGCGGAGAGGGGAAAAGAGAAGTGATAAGAGAGGGAAAAAGTGATAAAGAGGGGAATGGGAAGAGAGAGATAAAGAGGGGAGTGATAGAATGAGAAGTAGCGAGACTCAAATGCAAAGTTAAACTTTAAAGACTAGATAAATAAATGTACAAAAAATAATCGAAAGCAATTATGATGCATTTTTAGTGTAATGTACATTAAAAAGAAAACCTTTTATAATACGTCTTTCTGAATAACTACTACTACTATCACTACTACTACTACTACAACTAACAATAATAATAATTATTACAACAACAACAACAACAACAACAATAATAATAATAATAATAATAATAATCTATGTACATGATCCATTTTCCCCTTATAAAGGGAGTGGCTGAGTCAAAACAAAATACTCTGACTTATTGGGAAGAGAAAATACAAAGGAGAGGATTCCCAGTCCCCACACTCCGCCCAATTCATTACTCTTACGACACGCAGGGGAACATACAGGAAGTATTCTAGACCCCCTCCCTCAGGGGGTAAAATAATAATAAAAATTTTATTAATAATAATAATAATAATAATAATAATGAAATTTTAGCCTTCACAAGGCCGGAAAAAACAGCGACCCTATATATACAAAGAGATAGTTGTATAAAAAATGAATAATTTTTAAATAAGTTAATTTCTTTATCTTAATTATTAAGAGGTTATTGAGACAGAGCGAGAGAGAGAGAGAGAGAGAGAGAGAGAGAGAGAAGAGAGAGAGAGAGAGAGAGAGAGAGAGAGAGAGAGAGAGAGAGAGAGATAAATAATATATATAAATAAATAATTATCATGAATACAATTTAAAATACAACTTAATATATGATCAAAATTCCGCAAAAAAAAAAATAATGAATTTCTAAAACTCCAACTTCTTTAGCTCTCAAAGAAGCACACTTCCAGTTTTCTATTAATGGCTTCCGTTTTCTATGAATAAGACTTTCCGTTTTCTATGAAAGCGGTAACTACTGCATAATGGCCGCGAGGTGTTCTAAGAATGCAATAATAGTAAGTTAGATACAATGGCTCTCGCCTGCACTAATGGTGTCACTAGAATGGTGTAGATTATTGCACTCAGGATGGTTTTAATGGTGTTTCTTGCACCACGGTATTGTGAAAACGAAGCTTCGTTTTAAATGAAATGACGATGAAAGCTTTTCAGTTTTTAAACCTGTTTTATTCTATTTATTTTTTTTTGCGTTTTATATGACACTAATAATTTCCATTCGTGGGATGGACACAGAGATATTCAAGCTTGGGAGGAATTAAGGCTGAATGCCCTTCTTCACGCCCCACGGTGGGGTCGATCACGCTACTATGGAACCAATATTATTCCTAATTGTAAGGAAATTAAATATGTACTGGAGAGAGCGTTGTGGACAGAAATAATGCAATAACTAATTTCTATATAGTGGGATCTATTAATATTTCTAATATGTATGTATGCATGTATGTGTATGTAAGTATGTATGTATGCATTCATGCATGTATGTATATATGTATGTGTGTATGTATGTATGTATGTATGTATGTATGTAAATACGTTTGTATGTATGCATTTATGTAAAGATGCATGTATGTATGTATGCATGTATGTATGTAAATATGCCTGTATGTATGTACGTATGTATGTATGTATATCTCATTTTCTTTACCAGTAGCTGTTCCCATATTTATTAGGATCGTTTTTTCTCACTGGCCACATTGGAAACTAAGAGTATTTTGGGCTTCAACTTTGACGGCCGTATGCCCTTCCTGACTCCCACCTTTCTCCTTTTACCCTGGCTTGAGACCGACTCTGAGTTTATGTGGCTCACACAAACATAAATACCTACATACACACACATACATACATACATACTTATATACATACATACATACATATATACACACATACATACATACATATATACATACATACATAAACATAGATATATCACGCGAAGGTGAGTTCTTTCTATTGTGGGACTTCCAATTCCCAGGGTTCTATTTGAACCTAATTATAAGCTGTGCACTTAAAGGCTTCGCCATTTACATCTAAGTAATTTCAAAGTACGATAGCATTATCTGCATACTTATCAACTTCATCATTCACTAACCACTTACAAAATGTGTGTGTGTGTGTGTGTATGTATGTGCATATGTGCGTTTTAGGGTCACGACTCCCCTTTACCGGATCAAAGGGAGTTTTGGGGGTTAGCTATAATAATAATAATAATAATAATAATAATAATAATAATAATAATAATAATAATAATAATAATAATAATAATATAAAAACAAATATACGTACACATACACACAAAACTGCCATAACAAAAAACTAAAAAAAAAAAAGTATATTATATTCACTGACAATTATAATCCCCAAAATCGCTATTTAAACTTTACACTTACTTATTTAGACTATTATTTGGACTACAATCATAAGGATATAAATTGTTGTCCCAAGACGCTCCTCAGTCACCTCGTTTAAGAATATTTAACAATCAACTCAACATGCAAAGAATGCTATCTATCTATCTATCAGTCTGTCTGTTTGTCTATCTATCTATCTATCTATCGTTTGACACATATTTTCACGAATGTACATTATTCTTTTTGTTCTGAAAACATTTGGAAAACTAGGACAAGATGCTTATTATTATTATCATTATTATTATATTATTATTATTATTATTATTATTATTATATTATTATTATTATCATTATTATTATTAATTATGAAGTACATATTTACCTAGAAATATTCTATTAATATTCGAACTCTCGATAATTGTTAGCGACTGTTGGTAACCCTGTAACCTTCTGTTGGTACCACTGTTATCTACGATTGGCACCCCTGTTATCTACTGTTGGTAACCCTGTTTATTATATGCTTTCGTGTGGTCTTCTAAATTGGTTTACAATAATTCTAAGGAAGGAATTTATCTATAATTGTGTCTGTAAATTATTCATGGCTCAGTCGGTAGAGTACTGAACAGCAAGTTATAGAGTCCAAAATTTAATCCAGCACACTGATGATTAAAGATAAAGAAAAAGTTCTCTAGAACTTCATTATCAGTTTCCATAAGTTGCAATCGCTGAGAGGCGGTTATCGATTAAATCTTAGACGCTGATATTTTTGGAGTAACAGCAATTTCTCTTGTACTTTTTCTGCAATTTCCTAAGTCACGTCGAAAATAAAGAATACTGGTCACTAATTATAGACAATGAAAAAGGTCTATACAACTTCATTCAGAGGTTTCCTCAGTCACGTTGTGATTACAGTAGTGCGATTGTAAGGGAGAACCTAAACGATCTAATTCCTTAATCAGTAATAAGACTCTCTCTTTCTCTTTCTATATATATATATATATATATATATATATATATATATATATATATATATATATATATATATATATATATATATATATATATATATATATATATATATAGAGAGAGAGAGAGAGAGAGAGAGAGAGAGAGAGAGAGAGAGAGAGAGAGAGAGAGAGAGAGAGAGATAAGACTTCCATTCAAGTAAATGCTTGATATAGAAATATAATTTTGATACCTGCTAGAGAGAGAGAGAGAGAGAGAGAGAGAGAGAGAGAGAGAGAGAGAGAGAGAGAGAGAGAGAGAGAGAGAGAGAGAGAGAGAGAGAGAGAGAGAGAGAGAATCATATGGCATCCTTAATACACGCTTTAAGTGAAGCCAGACTTCGTTTCCTATTACAAGATTCACTGTGTGTGTGGGTGTGTGAGTGTGTGTGTGTGTGTGTGTGTGTGGTGTGTGTGTGTGTGTGTGTGTGTGTGTGTGTGTGTGTGATTACCTAATTGTGATTACCTAATTGTGTTTACGGGAAAGAGCCCAAAGCTCGTATCTTCCCGTCTCCTGATCGCTTCCATTTTATACTTAGTGATACTTATCATACCTGTCCTTAAAACTATGGATTGAGATAGCATTAACTACCTCCTCGCTTAGCCAATTCCAATTATCAACTACTCTTACACTGAAAAAGTATTTCCTTACATCCTGCAAAGAAGTTTTCTTACCAAGCTTCAAACTATGA
>JAXCGZ010008308.1:0-15000 GCA_037179515.1 Halocaridina rubra
TGCAGGGCTTTTGGAAAAATTAATTATTTTGAATAAAACAATAGAACATATTTGGGCTTTAGTATGTGAGTACTAATGCCCTTGTGTTATGATGCTTAGAATAATAAAAATTACAAATTAACGCAATAGAGCATTGGAAAAATCGCTCTTTGAGTCCTGCCTCATCCGATTTGCATATGTATATGTTTAAAATGCCATGCTATAATGAAATAGGTTTGAAAGTTATAAATTAACATATCAAAATGCTGTTAATATATGTGCATTGTATTAAAGTTAGCTTTCATGAGTAGTGTGTGTGTTTGTGTGTGTGTTTATATAGATACCTCAAATTTGTCTTCTTTTTCTTAATAATTTTCTCTTTTGCCAGTTTTAATAAGACTGTAGAAAGATATTAATGAACATCTCAAAGATCTCTTAGACTTTACACACAAACAAATTGCCTTTTTATTACTAGTAAAAAGGTAAATAAAATACAAAGGTAAGATGGAAGACATTCTCCCTTCAGTATTATACAACATATAAAAACTCTCTCTCTCTCTCTCTCTCCTCTCTCTCCTCTCTCTCTCTCTCTCTCTCTCTCTCTCTCTCTCTCTCTCTCTCTCTCTCTCTCTCTCTCTCTCTCTCTCTCTCTCAAACTTACATTCACATACATACACATTCTCACAGAAACACGCACATGTGAGATGAGAAATTGAAGATCGCTTTCATCAAGATTCGTAGACATATTGAGTAAATCTGTCAAATAAACTTAAAATCACTCTCTTTCTCCATTTAGCAAATAAGGAGAGTCGGTGCTGTGGAAAATATATTATTGCATTTTGTTACATCTTAATTTTGTTTATCAAAGGAATTTTCCCGAGTCTCATTACAATCATATGTCTTCATGAATAGACATTTTGATTATATAAACGGAACCAATTATATCGTTGAGGAAGACATAAGAGAGAGGATTCATTCCCAGAGCATCAGGATTCGATGCAATGACACAGATATCGTCGTGCACGAAATCTCCTTTTAAGGCCATTCACGTACACCGTAACAGCTACTATCCACTCTGTCATGTACATCCACGTGGGTGGAGGAAGAGGCTCCTTCACCATGTAGTCATTCATGTTGTCACTCTGATGGTGACGACAATGATAATGTGGTGTTTTGTTGGAGAGAACTGGTGAACATTGTTGTGTTGAAGAGGAAAAGCCTTGAAGAGTGAAGCGCTTGGTCGCCATCTACTGAAGGTACAATGTTATGAAGAGGTATCTTGTTCTTTTTCCTAATAATAGACGTTATAAGCGCATTGTCTAGTGTAATTATTTGAGGTCCTTTTACTAATGAGTATTCTTCCCCTTTGGCGTCAATGTATGTAAGCGAAAAATCAATGCATTTTGCAGGCACAAGTAAGGTATATGACACTTTCTGATAATTTCCGTTTTTCTTAACATTCGGTGGTTAACCGAAGTTGTATTTTCTGGAAAGAAAAGAAGTATAACATATTATATCTTTATTTTATATACTGATATAATTGGAGTTGTAGAGGCTTAAAGAATAACCCTGTGGAAGGAGTCAACTACACAGCAATAGTTATTACTACTACTAGCACTAAATAGCAATAGTAATGATTAAGTTGATGATGACGATAATAATAATAATAATAATAATAATAATAATAATAATAATAATAATAATAATAATAATAATAATAATAATAATAATAATAATAATAATAATAATAATAATAATAATAATAATAATAATAATAATAATAATAATAATAATGATAATAATAATAATAATAATAATAATAATAATAATAATAATAATAATAATAATAATAATAATAATAATAAAAATAATAATAATAATAATAATAATAATAATAATAATAATAATAATAATAATAATAATAATAATAATAATAATAATAATAATAATAATAATAATAATAATAATAATAATAATAATAATAATAATAATAATAATAATAATAAAGATAGTGTTATTTTAATAGTTTAAGTGCCCATAATATATTAATAATAACAACAATTTGCATTTTTGTTTTATAAAGAGGAATGAGGCAATGTAATATGAATTTGGTTAGGGTGCATGCCTCAAAGCAAGTTATTGGATTGATTTTACTTGCACTATAGTGTGTAAAATTTACAGTAAAATGTGAGAGGTTATCAACGTAATTTCCTGAAAAGACGATGTCTCACAAATACTGGGAAATATATACCTGAAAATGTCACAATAATCCAAGAATATATATATATATATATATATATATATATATATATATATATATATATATATATATATATATATATATATATATATATATATATATATATATATATATATATATATATATATATATATATATATATATATATATATATATATATATATATATATATATATATATATATATATATATATATATATATATATATATATATATATATATATATATATATATATATATATATATATATATATATATATATATATATATATATATATATATATATATATATATATATATATATATATATATATATATATATATATATATATATATATATATATATATATATATATATATATATATATATATATATATATATATATATATATATATATATATATATATATATATATATATATATATATATATATATATATATATATATATATATATATATATATATATATATATATATATATATATATATATATATATATATATATATATATATATATATATATATATATATATATATATATATATATATATATATATATATATATATATATATATATATATATATATATATATATATATATATATATATATATATATATATATATATATATATATATATATATATATATATATATATATATATATATATATATATATATATATATATATATATATATATATATATATATATATATATATATATATATATATATATATATATATATATATATATATATATATATATATATATATATATATATATATATATATATATATATATATATATATATATATATATATATATATATATATATATATATATATATATATATATATATATATATATATATATATATATATATATATATATATATATATATATATATATATATATATATATATATATATATATATATATATATATATATATATATATATATATATATATATATATATATATATATATATATATATATATATATATATATATATATATATATATATATATATATATATATATATATATATATATATATATATATATATATATATATATATATATATATATATATATATATATATATATATATATATATATATATATATATATATATATATATATATATATATATATATATATATATATATATATATATATATATATATATATATATATATATATATATATATATATATATATATATATATATATATATATATATATATATATATATATATATATATATATATATATATATATATATATATATATATATATATATATATATATATATATATATATATATATATATATATATATATATATATATATATATATATATATATATATATATATATATATATATATATATATATATATATATATATATATATATATATATATATATATATATATATATATATATATATATATATATATATATATATATATATATATATATATATATATATATATATATATATATATATATATATATATATATATATATATATATATATATATATATATATATATATATATATATATATATATATATATATATATATATATATATATATATATATATATATATATATATATATATATATATATATATATATATATATATATATATATATATATATATATATATATATATATATATATATATATATATATATATATATATATATATATATATATATATATATATATATATATATATATATATATATATATATATATATATATATATATATATATATATATATATATATATATATATATATATATATATATATATATATATATATATATATATATATATATATATATATATATATATATATATATATATATATATATATATATATATATATATATATATATATATATATATATATATATATATATATATATATATATATATATATATATATATATATATATATATATATATATATATATATATATATATATATATATATATATATATATATATATATATATATATATATATATATATATATATATATATATATATATATATATATATATATATATATATATATATATATATATATATATATATATATATATATATATATATATATATATATATATATATATATATATATATATATATATATATATATATATATATATATATATATATATATATATATATATATATATATATATATATATATATATATATATATATATATATATATATATATATATATATATATATATATATATATATATATATATATATATATATATATATATATATATATATATATATATATATATATATATATATATATATATATATATATATATATATATATATATATATATATATATATATATATATATATATATATATATATATATATATATATATATATATATATATATATATATATATATATATATATATATATATATATATATATATATATATATATATATATATATATATATATATATATATATATATATATATATATATATATATATATATATATATATATATATATATATATATATATATATATATATATATATATATATATATATATATATATATATATATATATATATATATATATATATATATATATATATATATATATATATATATATATATATATATATATATATATATATATATATATATATATATATATATATATATATATATATATATATATATATATATATATATATATATATATATATATATATATATATATATATATATATATATATATATATATATATATATATATATATATATATATATATATATATATATATATATATATATATATATATATATATATATATATATATATATATATATATATATATATATATATATATATATATATATATATATATATATATATATATATATATATATATATATATATATATATATATATATATATATATATATATATATATATATATATATATATATATATATATATATATATATATATATATATATATATATATATAAAAGCATAACTTAACGAATATCGAACAACAAGAAAGAATGATAAAAAAAGCCTTCATATGTAAGATTTCATTTTTATAGTGCAAGTTATTCATTTGATGCATCTATAAAACTTGCCGAGTTTCAGAACAATAGTTCCTTTCGTGATTCAGATTTTTGCTGGTACTCCATGTTTTGTTGTGTGCATAATTATAGTATGCATAGGTGTAAACCCATATCATATCGCCGATAGAACTTATTCTCATTTTTAGCTATGTATATCCACATATGTATGCATCAGCATTAAAATGCAGGGCTTTTGGAAAAATTAATTATTTTGAATAAAACAATAGAACATATTTGGGCTTTTGTATGTGAGTACAAATGCCCTTGTGTTATGATGCTTAGAATAATAAAAATTACAAATTAACGCAATAGAGCATTGGAAAAATCGCTCTTTGAGTCCTGCCTCATCCGATTTGCGTATGTATATGTTTAAAATGCCATGCTATAATGAAATAGGTTTGAAAGTTATAAATTAACATATCAAAATGCTGTTAATATATGTGCATTGTATTAAAGTTAGCTTTCATGAGTAGTGTGTGTGTTTGTGTGTGTGTTTATATAGATACCTCAAATTTGTCTTCTTTTTCTTAATAATTTTCTCTTTTGCCAGTTTTAATAAGACTGTAGAAAGATATTAATGAACATCTCAAAGATCTCTTAGACTTTACACAGAAACAAATTGCCTTTTTATTACTAGTAAAAAGGTAAATAAAATACAAAGGTAAGATGGAAGACATTCTCCCTTCAGTATTATACAACATATAAAAACTCTCTCTCTCTCTCTCTCTCTCTCTCTCTCTCTCTCTCTCTCTCTCTCTCTCTCTCTCTCTCTCTCTCTCTCTCTCTCTCTCTCTCTCTCTCTCTCTCTCTCTCTCAAACTTACATTCACATACATACACATTCTCACAGAAACACGCACATGTGAGATGAGAAATTGAAGATCGCTTTCATCAAGATTCGTAGACATATTGAGTAAATCTGTCAAATAAACTTAAAATCACTCTCTTTCTCCATTTAGCAAATAAGGAGAGTCGGTGCTGTGGAAAATATATTATTGCATTTTGTTACATCTTAATTTTGTTTATCAAAGGAATTTTCCCGAGTCTCATTACAATCATATGTCTTCATGAATAGACATTTTGATTATATAAACGGAACCAATTATATCGTTGAGGAAGACATAAGAGAGAGGATTCATTCCCAGAGCATCAGGATTCGATGCAATGACACAGATATCGTCGTGCACGAAATCTCCTTTTAAGGCCATTCACGTACACCGTAACAGCTACTATCCACTCTGTCATGTACATCCACGTGGGTGGAGGAAGAGGCTCCTTCACCATGTAGTCATTCATGTTGTCACTCTGATGGTGACGACAATGCTAATGTGGTGTTTTGTTGGAGAGAACTGGTGAACATTGTTGTGTTGAAGAGGAAAAGCCTTGAAGAGTGAAGCGTTTGGTCGCCATCTACTGAAGGTACAATGTTATGAAGAGGTATCTTGTTCTTTTTCCTAATAATAGACGTTTTAAACGCATTGTCTAGTGTAATTATTTGAGGTCCTTTTACTAAATGAGTATTCTTCCCCTTTGGCGTCAATGTATGTAAGCGAAAAATCAATGCATTTTGCAGGCACAAGTAAGGTATATGACACTTTCAGCTGATAATTTCCGTTTTTCTTAACATTCGTTGGTTAACCGAAGTTGTATTTTCTGGAAAGAAAAGAAGTATAACATATTATATCTTTATTTTATATACTGATATAATTGGAGTTGTAGAGGCTTAAAGAATAACCCCGTGGAAGGAGTCAACTACACAGTAGTAGTTATTACTACTACTAGCACTAAATAGCAATAGTAATGATTTAAGTTTATAATAATAATAATAATAATAATAATAATAATAATAATAATAATAATAATAATAATAATAATAATAATAATAATAATAATAATAATAATAATAATAATAATAATAATAATAATAATAATAATAATAATAATAATAATAATAATAATAATAATAATAATAATAATAATAATAAAGATAGTGTTATTTTAATAGTTTAAGTGCCCATAATATATTAATAATAACAACAATTTGCATTTTTGTTTTATAAAGAGGAATGAGGCAATGTAATATGAATTTGGTTAGGGTGCATGCCTCAAAGCAAGTTATTGGATTGATTTTACTTGCACGATAGTGTGTAAAATTTACGGTAAAATGTGAGAGGTTATCAACGTAATTTCCTGAAAAGACGATGTCTCACAAATACTGTGAAATATATACCTGAAAATGTCACAATAATCCAAGATATATAAATATATATATATATATATATATATATATATATATATATATATATATATATATATATATATATATATATATATATATATATATATATATATATATATATATATATATATATATATATATATATATATATATATATATATATATATATATATATATATATATATATATATATATATATATATATATATATATATATATATATATATATATATATATATATATATATATATATATATATATATATATATATATATATATATATATATATATATATATATATATATATATATATATATATATATATATATATATATATATATATATATATATATATATATATATATATATATATATATATATATATATATATATATATATATATATATATATATATATATATATATATATATATATATATATATATATATATATATATATATATATATATATATATATATATATATATATATATATATATATATATATATATATATATATATATATATATATATATATATATATATATATATATATATATATATATATATATATATATATATATATATATATATATATATATATATATATATATATATATATATATATATATATATATATATATATATATATATATATATATATATATATATATATATATATATATATATATATATATATATATATATATATATATATATATATATATATATATATATATATATATATATATATATATATATATATATATATATATATATATATATATATATATATATATATATATATATATATATATATATATATATATATATATATATATATATATATATATATATATATATATATATATATATATATATATATATATATATATATATATATATATATATATATATATATATATATATATATATATATATATATATATATATATATATATATATATATATATATATATATATATATATATATATATATATATATATATATATATATATATATATATATATATATATATATATATATATATATATATATATATATATATATATATATATATATATATATATATATATATATATATATATATATATATATATATATATATATATATATATATATATATATATATATATATATATATATATATATATATATATATATATATATATATATATATATATATATATATATATATATATATATATATATATATATATATATATATATATATATATATATATATATATATATATATATATATATATATATATATATATATATATATATATATATATATATATATATATATATATATATATATATATATATATATATATATATATATATATATATATATATATATATATATATATATATATATATATATATATATATATATATATATATATATATATATATATATATATATATATATATATATATATATATATATATATACATATATATATATATATATATATATATATATATATATATATATATATATATATATATATATATATATATATATATATATATATATATATATATATATATATATATATATATATATATATATATATATATATATATATATATATATATATATATATATATATATATATATATATATATATATATATATATATATATATATATATATATATATATATATATATATATATATATATATATATATATATATATATATATATATATATATATATATATATATATATATATATATATATATATATATATATATATATATATATATATATATATATATATATATATATATATATATATATATATATATATATATATATATATATATATATATATATATATATATATATATATATATATATATATATATATAAAGGCATAACTTAACGAATATCGAACAACAAGAAATAATGAGAAAAAAAAGCCCTCATATGTAAGAGTGCATTTTTATAGTGCAAGTTATTCATTTGATGCATCTATAAAACTTGCCGAGTTTCAGAACAATAGTCCCTTTCGTGCTTCAGATTTTTGCTGGTACTCCATGTTCTGTTGTGTGCATAATTATAGTATGCATAGGTGTAAACCCATATCTTATCGCCGATAGAACTTATTCTCATTGTTAGCTATGTATATCCACATATGTATGCATCAACATTAAAATGCAGGGCTTTTGGAAAAATTAATTATTTTGAATAAAACAATAGAAAATATTTGGGCTTTTGTATGTGAATACAAATGCCCTTGTGTTATGATGCTTAGAATAATAAAAATGACAAATTAACGCAATAGAGCTTTGGAAAAATCGCTCTTTGAATCCTGCCTCATCCGATTTGCGTATGTATATGTTTAAAATGCCATGCTATAATGAAATAGGTTTGAAAGTAATAAATTAACATATCAAAATGCTGTTAATATATGTGCATTGTATTAAAGTTAGCTTTGATGAGTAGTGTGTGATTACCTAATTGTGATTACCTAATTGTGTGTATGTGTGTGTGTGTTTGTGTGTGTGTATGTGTGTGTGTGATTACCTAATTGTGATTACCTAATTGTGTTTACGGGAAAGAGCCCAAAGCTCGTATCTTCCCGTCTCCTGATCGGTTCCATTTTAGACTTAGTGATACTTATCGTACCTGTCCTTAAAACTATGGATTGAGATAGCATTAACTACCTCCTCGCTTAGCGAATTCCAATTATCAACTACTCTTACACTGAAAAAGTATTTCCTTACATCCTGCAAAGAAGTTTTCTTACGAAGCTTCAAACTATGACCTCTAGTTCTAGAGCCAGCCATAGCGAAATATCGATCCCTATCCACTCTAT
Source organism: Halocaridina rubra (assembly GCA_037179515.1). Classification (NCBI taxonomy): domain Eukaryota; kingdom Metazoa; phylum Arthropoda; class Malacostraca; order Decapoda; family Atyidae; genus Halocaridina; species Halocaridina rubra. Next base: position 10,492 of record JAXCGZ010008308.1, read on the forward strand.
CATAACCATGAAGGAATTTAAAGACTGTCACATAAGGATGTGTGTGTGCGTGCATACGTGTGTGTGTGTGTGTGTGTGTATGTGTATGTGTGTGTGTGTGTGTGTGTTGAATGTGCTTGAGCGTGAAAACTACCAAGTATTATTATGGTACGAGCAAGAAGCTTAATTATATTAGACTTCAAAAACCATGTTCGACCCCACTGCAGGGCACTAAGAAGGGCATCCAGCCTTAATTCCCAAGCAGCAAGCTGTCTGTGTCCACCCCAGTCGAACTGGAATTAATAGCGAAGTATAAAACAGCAAACAGAACATATAAGACTTCAAAACATAATGAATCCAATCTCCTACCATTGTGAACCAACATGATAAACACATTGAAATATGTGAAACATGCATCATACTTTACCCATGACTGGGACTCGAACCTAAGACACATAATTACTGTGCCAAGGTTCTACCAACTATACCACTGAAGGTCTAAAAGAAGAATCAAACCTCAAAAGTAATTGCTTCGCTAGGAATGAACGGATTCTTTCTGAATGCCTTTTTGTTCTCATTATAGCTTTATTCCGATCCCACTTGTGTCTTCGTTTTCGCATATCAATCATATACCATGCTATATAGGCATCAGTAATTATAAAATAAATATTAGCATATGTGAAAACATGATTTATATATTACTTGGCTGGGACTCAAACCTAATCACTGTGCCAAGGGTGCAATCAACTCCATCACTGAATGTCTAAAAGAAGTAGCACACTCAAAACTAACTGCTTTGCTAGGATTAAACGCATTCTTCCTTAATGTTTTTTTCCTATTACACCTTCTTCCCAACCTCACACGTGGCTTTGTTTTCGCATGCTAAATAGGTATCTATATACACATTAACATATGTAAAAACATGAATCCTATTTTCACCCATGACCGTGACTCAAACCTAAGGTATATCGTTACTGTGCAAAGGCGCTATCAACTTCAGTGGTGTAGTTGAAAGTGCCTTGGCACAGTAATTATGTGACTTAGGTTCGAGCCCCGGTCAGGGGTAAAATATGATTTATCTATGTAAATACTTGATGTGAATCAATACTTTGTATTCTTTTCCCTCACCTAAGATATATATCTCTTTACATGATAACTTTATCTGTATGTCCAAGCCTACGGACTACATTGATAAGATATCAAACTAACGATCTGACGTGATCATCATGTGTTGGTTTATCATACTGTGTAAAGTTTTGGGTTCCATCGTGCTGTGCAATGACTTGTTTTATGCCAAATAAATCGAGTTTGTTTTTATCCTTATATGATAAAGCACAGTAATAAAAAGAAGTTTCCAGATTAAGCTTTGGATCCTTTCTTATTGGGAAAAGCTGATTGTTTTGATATTTTATTATTCTTAGCTCAGGAAGCTTAAGACATCTATTTGCCATTAAGATTTGATCTTTAGAACAACATTTTCTAATGTAAGTGTTTGTGTGTGCTTCTTAATTTCTTCGTGATAAATAAACAGAAGTAGTGTATGAACTGAGGGTTTCCAAGATCAGGTTTTGCATACAGTCTAACTTCATATTTTGTATTGTATTATGAGGAAGAAAAACCTCAAAACTAGGTTTTAAACTCCTTTGTGATGAACAACTAAAATATTATTTTTTAGCTCGTGAGCAAAGAAGTGCTGGAGTCGATTTTTTCAAACCCATGAGTGAAGAATTACTAGCGTCGATTTGATGATGATTCTGCACATACATAAATATCTTGGCTAACGTATTTCTAAAGGATAAATTGTTAGATTTTTATTTTCATAATAATGAACATGAAGTGTTATTAGTTTTCAGAAATAATCTGAAAATATTTGACTAGTTTATCATTTTTGGGAGTAATCACAGAATATCTACAAACCATACATTTAATAGTTCACGAATTCAAGAAATTCTCTTGTAATGGATTTGGCAATTATGCAGTTCCCTGTCATGCTTTCATGTTTTATAAGTTTTCAATGCCTATCCTGAATGGTAGTAAATCCTCATCAAGTACTCTTTATATCATGCTTACATATAAATTATTCAAATACCCACAAGCACGTGTACCCAAACAAAACACATATATCTTACTACTTTTAAATGCCTTTACAGCATGGAAAAAATATATATTTTTCGAACACCCAAAAAAGAAAACTTGCATGTAAAACCAAACTATGATTGCTCTTAAATCATACCAAAGCATAAATTATTATAAAACCTACACAAAAAGAAAATAATCCTTAAACTCACAATTCAGCTGCTGTAATATCATGAAAATACATAAATTTTCCAAAACCCTCAAAAAACATTTACATGGTAAGCCAAGCTACGATTGCTTCTAAATCATACCAATGCATAAGTTATTCAAATACTTGTCGAAATTGGAAAATAAAATATCCTGCCACTCCCGCTTTAACTGATGTTATATCTTGCAAATGCATAATTTTTTCAAGAACACTTAAATTAACACTAACATGTTACGTAGTCTTAGCTGCAATATTTATAACAAACTCTCATGTTCTAAGCAAAAAGGGAACAAAAATCCTTATAAGCTATAGCTCCCAATCTCATAAATAGAAACTATTTTGCTATTGGATATCAATAATATACATATCTTCATCCCATGTTTGGTCTTTCTTATTCACCACAAATATGTAGTTGCAAATCATGTTTGATGATATGCGACTATTTACACTCTAATTTGCCCCCCCCCCCTTGCGATAAATCATTAGCCCTATCTCAGTTCGCTCTCTTATTTAAGTTAAAGCATAAGTATGTAATTTCATTTGAACATGTCTTTGGCTTTCCTTTTGTTTGCAGTTATCTTTGAGCAAGACTGTCTTTATCGTTCCTTATGTTTGCATATTGGTAAAATTAAAAAACATTCTTTGCACTTACATTTAAGTGAAAATATCTTTAACTCTCTTTTTACTAACCCGTTGTTTAAACATGCGAAACACAATATTCAGTTTGATATTAGGAAAATGAATTCTTCGCATTTCCTTTTATTGTACTTTTATGAAAACAGAACCTCTTAAATATAACATATGTTTGCTCATTTATGCATGCAAAAAGCATCTTTTGTGCTTTATTTGCGGTTTATATGTAGTCGAACTTTATATTCTTAGAATATGAAGCTGTTTAACAGTTTTTAAGTGAAGAATACAGTTATATGCTTCGCTTTGTTTGCACTTTCGTTTAATTGAAACTAAGCCTTAGCAATCCTCTTTATTTGCACATTTGTAAGGTATTCTTTTATTTGTCCACTCTTATGTATACAAAATAAACCTAAAATATATATCAAGTTTGTACTTTAATATATGTAGAAACATAGATAACATATGTTTGCATATTTATACTTTGGTAAGTATCTTTCATCAGTTATATATATATATATATATATATATATATATATATATATATATATATATATATATATATATATATATATATATATATATATATATATATATATATATATATATATATATATATATATATATATATATATATATATATATATATATATATATATATATATATATATATATATATATATATATATATATATATATATATATATATATATATATATATATATATATATATATATATATATATATATATATATATATATATATATATATATATATATATATATATATATATATATATATATATATATATATATATATATATATATATATATATATATATATATATATATATATATATATATATATATATATATATATATATATATATATATATATATATATATATATATATATATATATATATATATATATATATATATATATATATATATATATATATATATATATATATATATATATATATATATATATATATATATATATATATATATATATATATATATATATATATATATATATATATATATATATATATATATATATATATATATATATATATATATATATATATATATATATATATATATATATATATATATATATATATATATATATATATATATATATATATATATATATATATATATATATATATATATATATATATATATATATATATATATATATATATATATATATATATATATATATATATATATATATATATATATATATATATATATATATATATATATATATATATATATATATATATATATATATATATATATATATATATATATATATATATATATATATATATATATATATATATATATATATATATATATATATATATATATATATATATATATATATATATATATATATATATATATATATATATATATATATATATATATATATATATATATATATATATATATATATATATATATATATATATATATATATATATATATATATATATATATATATATATATATATATATATATATATATATATATATATATATATATATATATATATATATATATATATATATATATATATATATATATATATATATATA
>JAXCGZ010008308.1:20000-22500 GCA_037179515.1 Halocaridina rubra
ATGACTAGAGCTGGGGTATAAAGCCAAAGAGGGAGAGGGATTGGGCTTGTAATGCGTGGAATATAAAGGCAAAAGCTTGGTTCTCTGTGAGATGCGATGAATGAAGGAAAAGCGAAAGAAGTTTATGCAAATAACTCCAATGAAAGAAGAAATCTGTTTCTGAGTCTTTCCAATGAGCAGTGTTATAACCAGTGAGTGCATGATTTGTTGATAGGCCTACATTATTCTCTCCCGGAAAATGGAGTATACAATATGACGTTTCCAGATAAAATTATTTACTAAAGCACTTGATATTAGTGTGTGTGTGTGTGTGTGTGTGTGTGTGTGTGTGTGTGTGTGTGTGTGTGTGTGTGTGTGTGTGTGTGTGTGTGTGTGTGTGTGTGTGTGTGTGTGTGTGTGTGTGTGTGTGTGTGTGTGTGTGTGTGTGTGAGTGAGATCATAACCGAGATTGCGTATTTCTGGCACCAGTTTCGTGGCATGTCTTTGTACTTTTTCAAGCTTAGCTATGTGCTTTTTCAAGTGCGGATTCCAAAAGGGGGCTGCATATTCGAGTTTTGGCCTCACATAGGTTACATAACTATTTCTGAACATTTCCTTGTCCATGTGCCTGAAGGCTACCCTTACATTTGATAAGAATGCATATGCTGCCCTTACTACGCCATTTATATGTATTTCTGGAGACAAATCTGCCAGTATGTTTACTCCTAGATCTCTCTCATTTTCTGTCTCTTGAAGTTGTACTCCAGCCACCGAGTAGTCAAGCTTGGGCCTTCTTGCACTTGTACCCATTCTCATTACCTTACATTTTGAGGTATTGAATTTCATTAGCCACTTTTCTGACCACTCATGCAGATTATTTAGATCCTCCTGAAGTTCTCTACCATTGTTCTCGTTTTTTACTTTCTTCACAATCTTTGCATCATCTGCAAACATATTCATGAATGAATTTACAGACTCTGGTAGGTCATTTACATATACAAGGAACAAAAGTGGCCCTAAAACTGAACCCTGTGGAACTCCACTACTAACTCTTCTCCATTCAGACACTGAGTGTCTTACTCTAACCCTCTGTTCCCTTCCTTCTAAGTAAGTTTTTATCCATTCCAAGACATTTCCCCCTATTCTAGCCATTGATTGCAGCTTCCTAATAAGTCTCCCATGTGGAACAGTGTCAAACGCTTTCTGGAAGTCTAGGAATATGCAATCTGCCCAGCCCTCTCTTTCCTGTAAGATTTGGCTTACCTCATCATAAAATTCTAATAAGTTTGTTACTGTTGATCTTCCTTCTCTGAAGCCATGTTGCCTCACTGACAAAAAGTTGAAGGATTCCAAGTAAAGAGAGATATGTTTCCTTAGTAGTTTCTCCATAAGTTTGCAAACTATGCTGGTCAAGGAAACTGGTCTATAGTTCAGAGCCGTATCCCTCCTTCCCTTTTTGAAGATAGGTATCACATTTGCTTGTTTATCCAGCATCTTGGAATCTCCCCCGACTCCAGTGACTCCTTAAATATGATACTTAGTGCCACTGATATTGTGTTTGCGCATTTTTTAAGCACATGAGGGGATATATCATCAGGACCTGTAGCTTTATGAACATCTAAATCCATCAGCGCTTTGCATACCTCTGTGGCTGTAAGGTTGATGTTCTCTAATACCGGCCCTTGAGCTTCTATCACTGCAATCTGAGGGGGTGGGGTATTTTCTACTGTAAATACTGACTGAAACTCCTTGTTCAATTCTTTGCAGATCTCTTCGTCCGTCTCAGTGATGCTTCCATCCGCTCTCTTTAGCCTTAAAACCTGTTCTTTTACCTTCAGTTTTATTCTGATAAAGCTGTGGAAAAGCTTGGGATTTTCTTTAGCCTTCCTGGTGATGTCCCTCTCATAATCTCTCTCTGCCTCTCTCCTTTTACTTAGGTAGTCATTTCTTGCTCTTTTGTAGGTTTGCCAGGCATTTATGTTTTTTCTCCTCCTATACCTTTTCCAGCATTTGTCTCTCCACTCCTTAGCTCTTTTACACCCATTATCGAACCATTTCTCTCTGGCATGAATTACACCTACTTTGGTGACAGGTATGCAGCAATCTACTATCTTCCCATATTTCTCACAAAAGATGTCATACATTTCTTGTACAGATTTGTTGTAAAATAAGGTTCTCCAGTCAATAACTGCAAAAAGCTCATTCATTTTGATGTAATCTCCTTTCGGATAGTTCCTCCTCATGTCCTCAGTGCCTCTACTCTCAGGAAGAATGTCTTCAATGATATACTCCATCAACAACACACAGTGGTCACTCTTTCCAATTGGTGGTTCATACTCAATATTTTCAATATCCAACACATTATCTGTGAACACCAGATCAAGTAGTGATGGCTCATCCCCACCCCTGGCTCTTGTTGGTTCCATTACATGTTGGTGTAGGAAATTCCCTTGTACGCAATCTAGGAATCTTGCCCCAAATGAGTCCTCACCACTGTGTGGGTCAAGATTTATCCAATCTA
>JAXCGZ010008308.1:27500-42527 GCA_037179515.1 Halocaridina rubra
GATAGATTGGATAAATCTTGACCCACACAGTGGTGAGGACTCATTCGGGGCAAGATTCCTAGATTGCGTACAAGGGAATTTCCTACACCAACATGTAATGGAACGAACGAGGGCCAGAGGTGGGGATGAGCCATCACTACTTGATCTAGTATTCACAGATAATGTGTTGGATATTGAAAAAATTGAGTATGAACCACCAATTGGAAAGAGTGACCACTGAGTGTTGTTGATGGAGTATATCATTGAAGATATTCTGCCTGAGAGTAGAGGCACTGAGGACATGAGGAGGAACTATCCAAAAGGAGATTACATCAAAATGATTAAGCTTTTTACAGTTATTGACTGGAGAACCTTATTTTACAACAAATCTGTACAAGAAATGTATGACATATTTTGTGAGAAATATGGAAAGATAATAGATTGCTGCATACCTTTCACCAAAGTAGGTGTAATTCATGACAAGAGAGAAATGGTTCGATAATGAGTGTAAAAGAGCTAAGGAGTGGAGAGACAAAAGCTGGAAAAGGTATAGGAGGAGAAAAAAACATAAATGCCTGGCAAACCTACAAAAGAGGAAGAAATGACTACCTAAGTAAAAGAAGAGAGGCGGAGAGAGACTATGAGAGGGACATCACCAGGAAGGCTTAAGAAATTCCTAATCTTTTCCACAGCTTTATCAGAGGAAAACTGAAGGTAAAAGAACAGGTTTTAAGGCTTAAGAGAGAGGATGGAAGCATCACTGAGACGGATGAAGAGATCTGCAAAGAATTGAACAAGGAGTTTCAGTCAGTATTTACAGTAGAAAATACCCCACCCCCTCAAATTGCAGAGATAGAAGCTCAAGGGCCGGTATTAGAGAATATTAACCTTACAGCCACAGAGGTATGCAAAGCGCTGATGGATTTAGATGTTCATAAAGCTACAGTTCCTGATGACATATCCCCTCATGTACTTGAAAAATGTGCAAACTCAATATCAGTGGCACTAAGTATCATATTTAAAAAGTCACTGGAGTCAGGGGAGATTCCAAGATGCTGGAAACAAGCAAACGTAATACATATCTTCAAAAAGGGAAGGAGGGACACGGCTCTGAACAATAGACCAGTTTCCTTGACCAACATAGTTTGCAAAGTTATGGAGAAACTACTAAGGAAACATATCTCTCTTCACTTGGAATCCTTCAACTTTTTGTCAGTGAGGCAACATGGCTTCAGAGAAGGTAGATCAGCAGTAACAAACTTATTAGAATTTTATGATGAGGTAAGCCGAATCTTACAGGAAAGAGAGGGCTGGGCAGATTGCATATTCCTAGACTTCCAGAAAGCGTTTGACACTGTTCCACATGGGAGACTTATTAGGAAACTGCAAGCAATGGCTAGAATAGGTGGACATGTCTTGGAATGGATAAAAACTTACTTAGAAAGAAGGGAACAGAGGGTTAGAGTAAGACACTCAGTGTCTGAATGGAGAAGAGTTAGTAGTGGAGTTCCACAGGGTTCAGTTTAAGGGCCATTTTTGTTTCTTGTATATGTAAATGACCTACCAGAGGTTGTAAATTCATTCATGAATATGTTTGCAGATGATGCAAAGATTGTGAAGAAAGTAAGAAACGAGAACAATGGTAGAGAACTTCAGGAGGATCTAAATAGTCTGCATGAGTGGTCAAAAAATTGGCTAATGAAATTCAATACTTCAAAATGTAAGGTAATGAGAATGGGTACAAGTGCAAGAAGGCCCAAGCTTGACTACTCGGTGGCTGGAGTACAACTTCAAGAGACAGAAAATGAGAGAGATCTAGGAGTAAACATACTGGCAGATTTGTCTCCAGAAATACATATAAATGGCATAGTAAGGGCAGCATATGCATTCTTATCAAATGTAAGGGTAGCCTTCAGGCACATGGACAAGGAAATGTTCAGAAATATTTATGTAACCTATGTGAGGCCAAAGCTCGAATATGCAGCCCCATTTTGAAATCCGCACTTGAAAAAGAACATAGCTAAGCTTGAAATGTTCAAAGACATGCCACGAAACTGGTGCCAGAAATACGCAATCTCAGTTATGATGAGAGGCTGAGGGAATTAGACTTACCATCACTCGAAGCTAGAAGATTGAGGGGGGATATGTAACAGTCTTTAAATTCCTTCATGGTTATGATAGAGTGGATAGGGATCGATTTTTTGATATGGCATGCTCTAGAACTAGAGGTCATAGTTTGAAGCTTCGTAAGAAAATTTCTTTGCAGGATGTAAGGAAATACTTTTTCAGTGTAAGATTAGTTGATAATTGGAATTGGCTAAGCGAGGAGGTAGTTAATGCTATCTCAATCCATAGTTTTAAGGACAGGTATGATAAGTATCACTAAGTATAAAATGGAACCGATCAGGAAGATTCGAGCTTTGGGCTCTTTCCCGTAAACACAATTAGGTAATCACAATTAGGTAATCACACACACACACACACACACACACACACACACACACACACACACACACACACACACACACATATTTATACACGGACAATAGTATTTCAAACCTCGAACTAAAGAATACTTTGAAGGTTTTAAGGGGGGTTTACACGGTCAAACGGTTCGTCGAACGCGGTTCGACAGACAAGTGTTTGAAGTGATGTTCGAACGTGTGAACGGGGTATTTGGTTGTCGAACACGGTCGACAAACGTGTTCGACAACCAAATACCCCGTTCAAACGTTCGAACATCACTTCAAACACTAGTCTGTCGAACCGCGTTCGACGAACCGTTTGACCGTGTAAACCCCACTTTACACATTAAAGCATTTCAGTCGGGTTCCAATATGCACTAACTTTTCAAGCTCACCCAAAAATTTTACAAAACTGGCAAGACAAACAATAACAGCAATGAAGTAGATATTTTACCGTCAATGATGAGAAGTTGCTTGCTATTCGAAGCTTTTTGCATCTCCTAAGCATCATTCTGTCTTTATTCTCCCTTATTAAATACGCAAATAAAAAAAATAATTCCAAAAGAGCTTTTAAAAGACTATTCCAAGAAATCCTTGGGTACATTCATCTTCTAAGGTTAAACTTTTGTTTTTACTGAAGAAAAATATGGAAGGCTTCTTAAATTTTCAGTCATGTGTCATTTATCTTGATATAGGAAAAGGTGTGTGCTTTACTTTGTTTTTATAAGAGTCACCATCGCTCATAAGAGAAACTACGTTTTCTCTTTATCATGAAAAGGTAATTTAATATGATATAAACTTTGAGAGAGAGAGATTATTTTATTTATTTTATTAATTTATTGTGCCAAGGCGTCAGACATTACATGAGTTCATACAAATAATGCTTCAAGTGGATACAAAGCCAAGAATTGAACATAGTTTACAGGGAGGTGTACACATTGATAAAACAATGCTGCATACTAACACACAACTCACAGTATGGCAGCACAGAGTACATTATATGCAAAAGTAAAGCTAAGAGAAACGCAGAATGCACAAACAGAATTGTACAGCAACATACAGAAAATATATGTATAATTCAATATAATTAATGGCCACCAAAGTGAGGATAACGAGCAAGAATAACATCAAGGTTGTCATCATTAAGTAAAAATGAGCAGATCTGTATTAAGTTCTGACCTCGTGGTAAAACATCTCTCACTGTGGGGCACTGAAGACAATAGTGGTCAAGAGTGTTAGCATTAGGACGGTCGCATAATTTACAGGAGGTGTACTGTGGCATATCTAGAGTCTGGGAGACCTGCCATAAAGGCCGATACCCCATTCTGAGCCGAGCACTAACTACATTGTTTTTACGCACCATTAACCCGCGTCTGCGATACTTGTAGCGACTGTGAAGAAAGTGATCATGGTGCTGTATGGACACACTGTTGGCCCTCTCCGTGTCCCTGCGCTGGACCGTCATGGCAAACCCAGCTGAGTAGATGATGTTACGTAGGCATCGGAGGGAGGGCTCAGCGTCCACAGCATGCCCATCCAGCATACAGGCCGCCTTGGCAAGACGATCCGCTGTGTCGTTGCCAGTCAGCCCAATGTGGGATGGAGTCCATATAAACCACACAACAAGAGAAGCATCCCGAGCGGCCGCGAGGCGACATAGTATATCTCCCACAGCACGGCCACAGATAGGTCTTGGCGAGGATAGGGCTTGTAGGGCCGATTGGGAGTCACAAATTATTACCCCATTCACTCGTCGTCGAACAAGGAGAGTCACGTCATCCAAGATGGCATTCAGTTCACAGTAGGTGGAGCTCGACGAGGTGGGTAGTCTACGGCCAATCCATGAATCAGCCGGCACAGGCGGCTCCATGGTGGGGGAAAACACAGCACATGCCGCCCTCCCATCTGCTTGCACAGAACCATCAACATAGACGTGGTGTGCTGCAGGGACAGACATGGATACATCAGCGATAGTCTTCAGAGCTAACTGTCTCTGCAAGGGGGGATAGACATCCTTCGAGGTCGGTGTATATGTGACAGCGGGGAGGGGGACACGCCAGGGTGGTAAATCTGGGACAGCCGCCTGCACTGGCAGGTCGATGTCAAGGCCACGGAGAATGTCACTCACCACCCTGATAAGGTTATGACCTCCTGCTCGAAGTGGGAGCCTGGGTGCGTCTGGATCCAGGGACGTCCTCATGACAGCAGAGAAGTACGGAGCAAGAAAGGGGTAGTGAAGACACTTAACAGTAAAATAGGACACATTGGCATAAATCCTCTCCACAAGAGGGGGCAAGTTGAGCTCCAACTGCATACTCACAATACGGGTAGAGAGAGAACATCCCAAGATAAATCTCATGACTCGATTCTGGAACTTTTCAAGTGGCTCGAGAGCTGGTCTAGGAAGTTGACACAAGGCAGGAGACAGATAGTCAACCACTGACCGAAGTAGTAGGATGTAGAGGGTCCTCACCACTGGGATGGAGACTCCTGCAGCATTGTTGGCAAGCCACTTGACAGGTGCAAAGCGGGGCTCCAGACGGTCAAGAAGGCTCTTCACAAAGGGATGAATTCAATGACGTGCAGGTATAGCTGGGGTGATCCGGACTGGTGCACCTAAATACGTGTACTGTGTGCAGTGAGGGATGACATTACCACCCATGGCGAATGCGGGCAGTGCTCTGCAGTTGCGTGAAGTAAAAATCCTGCTTTTTTCTGGGGAGATTATAAGGCCACAGGAGGTGGCAGACACGTAAAAATCATGGAGCATGTGCTGAAGGTCGTGAGTTGAGGTCGTGTGGATGCATATGTCGTCTGCATAGCAGGTAACTGTAGTACCGGGGATGACAGGAAGGAGGGAGAGTAGACGATGCATAAGGATATTGAATAGAAAAGGACTTGGCACACCCCCCTGAGGAGTACCCAGTTCAAACCGTTCATAGGAGCTATACGACCCTTTAAAAAGGACACTTGATGTTCTGTTGCAGAGATATCCCCGTATCCATTTCAGTATGTTCCCCCGAACTCCAAAGTCCACCAGCTGGTCAAGAATAATTTCCTTGTTGGCTATATCGAAGGCAGATTTGAGGTCCAGGAAGGCGATCACACTGGTGGGAGAAAGACGGGTGTAGAGTTCAGCGAGGCAGTGATGAGTGCTCCGTTGTGGGAGGAAACCATAAAGACTGGGGGAGAGTTTATCCTGTAGACGGTGCATGAGCCGGGCAAGAAGGATGCGTTCAAACACTTTGCTGAAGCAGGAGGTGAGGGAGATAGGCCTAAATTTGTCGGTTCCAGGTTTTGGTGGAGGAATAATAGTGCTTCTGGTCCAGGCAGAGGGCACATGCCCCAAGCAAAAGCAAAGATTGAAGAGCTGCAGTAGGGGGTTACCAGGAACTTTCTGAAGAAGACGGAGAACTTGATATGTAAGACCATCCTCCCCAGGGGCAGTAGCCTTAATCCTAGCAAGAGCACGTCGTAGTTCATCCTCTGTGAATAGGATGTCATCCTCTTCATCCGTCTGTAGTAATGCACCCATTAGGCGGAGGTTACGAACACTGCGGTGGGTGGAGAGTGCCTCTTGAACGTTCCCGGGAAGGTTGCAAGTTTGTGACTGTGCTAACCAGGTAGTAATGAGGTCCTGAGCGTACTCAAGTGGACTGTGGTGTAGAGCACAGGTGGGTTTCTTCTTGACAGCCTTCCTTATAAGATGCCACATAGTCCCAGCGCTAGTCTGATGGTTAATACTATCCGTAAATTTCTGCCAATACTCCGTGTGCACACACTTCTGCAGGGCAACCAGATCATCCCTCGCCAACTGATATTGGTGCAGGTGGTCAGGGGTGGGCTGTCTTTGAAAGGAGAGTCCAGCATCCACAGCTGTCCTTTCCGCCTGGGCAATACGCTGATCCAAGAGAGAGAGAGAGAGAGAGAGAGAGAGAGAGAGAGAGAGAGAGAGGAGGGGGCTTCGACCACTTGCCAATTCAGTCTGCATGCCGAATGCACTTTGCATATACGAGTGCATATTATAAAGTTATTTCTTAAGACAGAATAGTTTTTGCTTGCTTGCATTCTTAAGCTAAAGTGTTGTATTTTGTACACTTTATTAAATTTATCACATATGCACGAATGTAAAAATTTATGTTATCAAAATCTGAATAAATAAGGAAAGGGTGAGGCACTTCTGCATTATCGGGATCTAGACAGTGAGATATGAATGAAATAATTTTATGACGTCGGAATACGGAAAAAAATATACAAATACATTTTCTTTGCTTTCTCAAGAAACGATACAAAGAAGGATATGAATTACTCGGTAAGCTCTACATTATTAATATATGCTGAATGAATACATTCTTATCACACATATGCACATAAATATCATATGCCAACTATATCCCTTAACCTCTTTTTTTTCTTTGCTACAAAGGGTGTTGATTTTCATTAGATGCGCATTTAAATAAGTTGGATTATTGCAGTCTAGGTACCAGTTAATATACGAGAGGCAAATGTGAGATTAACCCATTTATGGCACTCTGAGAACACATACAAGGAAACGAATATTATTTTGGATGACGCAAATGGCATCAATTTACTGTGCCAATGAGAAATTGCAATATATAATCCCGAAAAGAAAATTTATGTTATTCTTAATGTTGTTAATGATATCAGTCATATTTTGGTACTGAAAAAATACCATTTAAAACCATTAAGTGGACATTTATGTTACTGTCAAACACGATATGAAATCAACGTGCAGTTGATAAATACATATGCTATGCAAGACGAAATTATGGTTCTGCCATAAGTTAGTGGTAGAATTCTAGACTTGGGAGGTGACGGATCCGTGTTTTAATCCACGGAGGAGAATTAAGATAGACATCCAGCCTTAATTCCGAAGCTTCAATCAGTCAGTGTACATTCTCAAACCAGACTAATAGTGACACATAAATCATAAAAAAATGAAAGACAAAAAATAAGTCCATCATTCTATATGACATTGAGAAAGTACTTTATTAAAAAAAAAACTCTAAGAAATAAAGAAGTAACACTGAAAGAAATAATCAATATCATTATTATTTGTAATCGAAAGGTTTATGAAAAAAAATAAGTGAAAGATATAAATGAGATTACCATGGTATGCCAAAGAAAAAAATTCTTTAAATATAGGGAAGGCAGAAAATTTACTGAATAAATGGGTGCTCGCTAAAGGACAAATTCAAAATAATAAAGGAGATCATGCAATTCATGCTTAAACTCCAACCTACCAATCTCCTTTCTCCTCTAAAATGGAAAAATAAACACTCAAATATTTTTTTTTTTACTCCATACTAATTTCACCCAGTGCTACTTTGGCTTGTTATCTACGTGTCATGAATCTTCTTTGATATGCGATCTACACTTCATATTGTGATCTGTAACCTAACCTAACCTAACCTCTATTTAGCATATTTATTCGATGTATGTGCTGTTTATCTCTGTGCTCTTCAAACTTTTTTCATTGTCGTTCACCCTAAGGTAAATCTTTAAAAAATCTGTCCACCTTAACCTTTCAATAGCTCTAATACCTCACATCCCTGATCTTATGTATCTTATTCTAAATCCTGGGCAGGAGAAAAAAAAGAGAGCTTATTTCTCATTTTTGTATGTAATCTATTTACAACTTAATCTTGTTCACCCTAAGGTGGACCGTTAACCCAGTTTGAATAGCCCTGCTCTAGAATATCTACGTTGTAGATATTTTTTTCCTTGTAGATAAGAAGCCAAAGTAGCACCTTTCACTCTATATAGCACTCTATTCCATACCCGCAAACGATAGTAATACAGTAAATTCTTAAAATTAAATAGAATGCATAAAACAGAAGTTCGCCAAACCAAAAATGTATCTAAATTCCTAAATCTTTACTTCTAAAGGTTGAAATTTAGAGTAGACAAACTATTTTTTCGATGCAAATATGCAGAGAGAGTAGATGCCCAAACTGTAATTAAATTTATGTAGAAAAGTGAATGAGGGAAATAGAAAGAGACAGATAATCTTCACAACCTATTTAAATAAAATTGAAATAAATAGTGTGTGTGTGTGTGAGAGAGAGAGAGAGAGAGAGAGAGAGAGAGAGAGAGAGAGAGAGAGAGAGAGAGAGAGAGAGAGAGAGAGAGAGAGAGAGAGAGAGAGAGAGAGAGAGAGAGAGAGAGAGAGAGAGAGAGAGAGAGAGAGAGAGAGAGAGAGAGAGAGAGAGAGAGAGAGAGAGAGAGAGAGAGAGAGAGAGCAGCTCTATTCTCCAATTGTAAAATGCATTTCCATGATAAGGGAGAAAGTAGGAGGATTCTGGAAAAGGTTGAACTTGTTTGAGAGACTGCTTGCTTTCTAGGCGTATTTCATACTTAGATTTAAAGAAAAATGCTATCTAGGGTATTTAGCGCTAGATAATGTTGGTTTTTCTAATACTATTTTATGAACGTTTATAACTTATTTGTAATTAACTCTGCAGCATATATTCGTGAGATGCTATTTGTTTTCTTATATATTTTCATGTGTTTTTTTAATTCTCTGGATTGTTTTTTGCCATAATGTGCGCTTTTTTCAATTAATAATGTTACGAAATTCTCTGGAATTATATAGAAAACATATATTGACATTAGTTTACGATTTTTTTTATACTTTATGTAATATTAATATTCAAACAACTGTTTTTTTTTCTACTAATACTGGATGCTACATAATGACAACCTTTGCATCTGATGTAAGTATACAAAATTATTCGTTAGAATTTACTTGGAAAATATTTTTTCAAACTAAGAGTTATTAAAAAAAAATTTGGAAATAGATTTATTCTTTTCAAAAATTATAGTAAATATCTGCTTTTTCGTGATAATCAATGAAGGTATTTACGAATATTCCATTTAATGTGATAATATTTTACAAAATATACCTTTTCGAGTTAATCAAGAATGGTATGCATGCAAATGATATAACCTATCTAAATAAAAATTAAACAGGCGCATAAGCTCATGTCTTGAAACCATTATATTTTCAATAGCCAGTGAATATTACAGAAAATAAAGAAAAAAGTAAATAAAAATAAAACATTAAACTAAATTAAAAAATAAACTATTGAAAGGTCTGTACTGCATACGAGCTTTAGATATTTTGCTAAAAAAATTTCACTATCTGGTCTTTTATGACCAATTGATGCTAAGATACTTATCTGTATTCTTAAAATGGATAAATTTCCTTTTTCCCTGGTAGTAAGTCACAAATGATGATTCCGTGCCTGGGATGAGAGGGAGAAGCGAAGTGAATAGATAATAAAACAATGCTCCAATGCTGGAAAATATAAGATATATTAAGATATATACTAACGTTGCCAAATGTTACTCAAACATAAATTGAAAGTGTTTGGTGAGAGAATACGAATGTATTGGTATGTAAGACTCAAATAAACAATGAATAATGAAGAGAGAGAGAGAGAGAGAGAGAGAGAGAGAGAGGAGAGAGAGAGAGAGAGAGAGAGAGAGAGAGAGAGAGAGAGAGAGAGAGAGAGAGAGAGAAATGCTCATACCTTTTTATGTTTTTATATCCTTCCTAATTGAGTGTAAGCTGATTCACAAAATATATAGAATTTATATTTCCCTCTGAATTCCACTATTTTGCTTCTGTATAATTCTTTGTAGAAGAAGAAGTACTGAATGTAAACACCAAGTGTTCCTCATCTTATTTACGTTTTTATCATGGAAATTAAGACAATTTCTAGGGATTGTGCTAAAAATAAGACGTATGAAGTGTCAGTGCTTTCTTTGCAATTGAGATGATAAATGAAATGTGCCTTTTTAGTTAAATATAAGCCTGCACATATCACAGCAAGCACTCCCTGTTCGTTTTTAGCCCTGGTTGCCATGGTAACCAAGATTGTTTACTGTTTTCTAATTCAGCAGTAACTAAAGTAAAATGCCAGCTATTGATCAGGTAGAGGAAGTAAGAGGCCTAACTCCAGCACAGATTGGTAAGCTCACTAACACCCAATTAGAAACTGCATTATCAACTCTTTTAAATGCACATGGTAGTAATGATCCTTTTAATGCTATATTTTTGCAAGAGATTATAAGCCTAAAAAGTGATATAGAAGAAATAAAGTGTGTCAAGCAAAAGGTAGCAATACTTAGAGGGCAAGTTGATCAGGCATTTCGTATAATTCATCAACAGCAGAAGCTACTTGAATCGTTTGGTGCGAGAGAGAGAGAGACAGAAAAAGTTTTTTTTATATCTGGGGTTGTAGAGGGCAGTGATAACTAGGGTGAAAATGATCATGATAAAGTAAAGGCTGTGGTGGAGGCTACTGGCTACAGAGAGAGATTCGACGTGAATGATTGGGAACTGAAGAGGCTTGGACAACAAAGGCATACAGAAAAAGGGCTATCCTGGTGACAGTAGAGAATAATCAGATAAGGAATGCCATTGTTGAAAAGGACAGAAATCTTGAGCATGCGGGACCTCCATTTAACTCAGTTTACGTAAGGAAAGATGTCCACCGGCTGTTAGAAGAGAAATTAGGAAATTGCGCAGGAGAGAAAAAGAGGAAAAGGAAAAACCAGAGAATCAAGGAACAAATGTTGTGTATGATGCTGAACAACGGGTACTTCTACGAGATGGACTAGTGATCGATAGATATGCTGTTGCAGGTGCGGGGGGATAAACTGCAAAATGAGGCTATTTTGTCTTTTGTATTAAAGTTTAACAGTGCATGGTTGTTAGAAACCAAAACCAGGTATCGTTTTAGAGTTCCTGGATTTAAAGTGTCTCAGAATCCATCTAAAGTAAATGAGAAAAAGGGGGGGGGGAATTGCACTACTTATAAAACGTTCAATTCTGAAATATGAAAAGAATGTTGATATGCATATGGAGGGACAGATCTGGCTTGAGTTATCTTGTATTGCATCTTTGATTTTTGGAGGAGTATATATTCCCCCATAAGATTCACCTTATTTTGAACCATCATTCTTTGGTAATTTGGATGCTAAAATAATGGAGCATTCTAGAATAGTTGTAATAGGAGATTTTAATTCTTATTTAGCCAAACCTACCATTACCAGCTGTGACAATGTTGCTTATGAGTATAGCGGAACGAAAGACTTTACCTTAAATATTCATGGACGACACTTAATCGAAATATGTAAAAGTACCGGCATGGTGATAGGCAATCACTTGAATACGGGGAAAAAGATATGAGGTGGTGATTTGTCCTATAGACAAGGGTTTGTTTGGAAGTCAGAAATTGATTTGTGCCTTGTAAAACCAGAAATTATAAATTTAATACAAAAATTGTCTGTCCATCGCGAAATTGCTGGATCAGACCATACTCCTTTGAGTCTCCAGTTCAATTTTGCATCTTATAGTTATATATTGGGATCAGATCTTTTAGAGAGATATCAAATACTTGGTCAGTCTTATATACCTCCAGTGGACCATTATTATGCTAATACTGGACCATCTTATAGGAATGAAAATATGACTGAATTTAGGACGGCTTTAAGGAGTGTCCTCCTCCTGATATTAATGGTCATGAAGACGTGAGTGTTTCTTTGGTAGTAGACAATGCTTGTAAAATAATAAGCTCTGTGGTAAAAGATAACCTAAACAGTCCTAATGAGGGTCTTAATCTATGAGAGCAGGTACAACCAAGATGGAAAAGACTGTTAGAGAGGGATGACTCTAGGTTAGTTTGGCGCTCTATTAACTGGAAGGGTGAACCATCAGAAGAAACAACTGAGGGGCCAGATGATTCCCAATTCAAAACGCATTTTGAAAACTTGTTGAACCCGACAGTAAAAGTTGTACCTGATAATCTAGATGTAGACTCAGCACCGTACATTCCCTTGTTAGGTGACCCTTTACATATAGGGAATTAGAGATAGCATAACATAAACTTAAGAAAAACAAGTTATATCGGGATTTGCCCCTTTCTGTTTTCATCATTACCTGTAACATGGTTAATATTTTTTCTGAGAGTATTTAATTTAGTATTTTATTATGCTAGTTATCCTGCTTCATGATGCTATAGTAAACTAATTTCTTTATTCAAGAGTGGCGATAGATTTGACTGCAGAAATGACCGTGGTATTAGTATCATGAATACTTTAGCTAAAGTTTATGATATACTACTCATGGTTAGGTTAAATTTGTGGTGTTCAATCGATAAGTGTCAGGCTGGGGGTCAAGAAAAAAAAGAGCTGTATTGAACATATAGTATCTCTTCGCTTGTTGATCGATTATGCACTTTGGAAAAAGATGAAATTATATTGTTTATTCGTAGATTTTAGTAAGGCTTACAACCGAGTGCCTCGTGATAGGATGATTAAACATCTGAAGTCAACGGGATGTGGTAGAAAAATACTTTTGGCAGTATATGGAATATATAAATGTACAGAAAATATTCTTAAATTAGCAATAGCATCATCTTCAATTAGGGTGAGGCCAGGGGCACCAACTAGCTGTCTCTTATTTATCATGTACATTGATAAAATGATTGAAATGATTAAAGAAAGGATAGGAGAAGATGGATACTTGGGAATGTTATACGCTTTATTGCTGATGGATGACACAGTCATCTTGGCGACGTCTCGGATTATGTGCTATAGGAAACTTATGATCTTATCTGAATACTGCTCTGATTATGACATGCTTATTATTGAAAAGAAGACAAAGTTTTTTGTGGTAAATGGTAATGAAAATGATAGGAAAGCTTTCATCGTGGATACCTTAGTTATCCAGTATTGTCCTAGCTATCTATATCTGGGGGCATGGTTTACAGACTTGGGAGCTATGAAGTCAGTACTAGCACTTCATGTAACTTCAACTACTCCATCATTTAATAAGTTTGCTGTGTTTTGTGCTGCAAATACCACTATGCCTTTTCAGCATAAGATGAAAGTTTTCAATGCTGCCCTTACTGCTTCTCTGCTGTATAGTTCGGAGAGTTGGTTAACATCTAATGTAGAATATATAGAACAATTACATAATAAATTAGTCAAGTGTCTGTTGGGTGTAAGAAGCACTTCCCCATCTTCCTTGTGTTTGATTGAAGTGGGAATAAACACCTGCCATAATGAAATCATTAAGAAAAGAAAAAACATTTTTGAGGTCAAGATTTGATAACATAAATCACGATGAACCATTCAATTTGGTATTTGACCTGTGCAGGCGAGAGAATACCCCAGGTTTTAGAATGCTGTCACGTTGTTTGGAAGATGAAACGAATGGATTTACGATGAAGCAACTAAAACAACTGATACTCTGTAAGCCAGACACTGCTAGTAAGTTTGTTAATTACCGATCTAAGCTTAATTCTGGTCTTGATGTGCATAAGATATACAAAAAGAGTGTATATATTCCTGACTATTTAAATATCTCTTCTACCAGATTGAGATTAACGTCTCACAACATAAAGATAGAGACAGGGAGGTGGAGTAGGATACCCAGAGAGGTTAGAGTATGTGATTTTGATAATATTGTAGTACAAAATGAATGTCACGTTTTGCTGGAGTGCCCTCTATCACAACATATTCGTAAAGCTTATAATCAATTAGATTTTACTTCTGTGGATAATTTGCTGAATGAAGATTTTCATTTAGTAGATTTATGTAAACATGTTAATAAGGTTTTGAAATTATTTTCAGGATGCTGAATGTAATATTAAATAATAGTATATGAGGTAACTCGTACTAAGTTGAATATACTTTAATGATTTACTTAATGGACAAATAAGTGGTGATATTCTTGGTATCTTCATGTTTTTGATTATTTATTTTTATTGTCTTTATAATTCTTTGTATTGTAAAGAAAAAAAAAAGTAATTCTTGTTTGTCAATAAACTACTACTACTAGAGATAATGTTAGTAAGAAACAAAGACCTATCCAAAAATTCCGTACAATTATTTATTTTTCAATGATAGCAATAATAATAATAATAATAATAATAATAATAATAATAATAATAATAATAATAATAATAATAATAATAATAATAATAATAATAATAATAATAATAGTAACAATAATTGTAATAATAATGATGATGATGATGATGATTATTATTATTATTATTATTATTATTATTATTATTATTATTATTATTATTATTATTATTATTTATTATTATTATTATTATTATTATTTTTATTATTATTATTATTATAATTATTATTATTATTATTATTATTATTATTATTATTATTATTATTATTATTATTATTATTATTATTATTATTATTATTATTATTATTATTATTATTATTATTATTTTTATTATTACTATTATTATTATTATTATTATTATTATTATTATTATTATTATTATTATTATTATTATTATTATTATTATTATTATTATTATTATTAAAAGTTTGCTGTTTTAGCCCTCCTATCAGAGGCATCGCCCATGCTCTGGGGGGCGTTAGCAGGTGCAATCCCCAACCCCCCAACTGTGGTGTCTAGCCACAGCAGTAACTTCCCAGTAAACTGCTTAAACTCTCGGTCCTGAACGGGAACCGATCTGTCGACCTCGCGAATGCGATGCCAGCGCATTATTATTAT
>JAXCGZ010008309.1:0-30000 GCA_037179515.1 Halocaridina rubra
AGAAAGGCTCAACATTCTATATAGAATTAAAATAAACCTCCATAATGACAGAGAGAGAGAGAGAGAGAGAGAGAGAGAGAGAGAGAGAGAGAGAGAGAGAGAGAGAGAGAGAGAGAGAGAGAGAGAGAGAGAGAGAGAGAGAGAGAAGATGAGATTAACGAAGCATTAAGAAAAGAAAGGCTCAACATTCTATATAGAATTAAAATAAATCTCCATAATGACAGAGAGAGAGAGAGAGAGAGAGAGAGAGAGAGAGAGAGAGAGAGAGAGAGAGAGAGAGAGAGAGAGAGAGAGAGAGAGAGAGAGAGAGAGAGAGAGAGAGAAGATGAGATTAACGAAGCATTAAAAAAGAAAGGCTCAACATTCTATATAGAATTAAAATAAATCTCCATATGACAGAGAGAGAGAGAGAGAGAGAGAGAGAGAGAGAGAGAGAAGGAGAGAGAGAGAGACAGAGAGAGAGAGAGAGAGACGAGAGAGGAGAGAGAGAGAGAGAGAGAAGATGAGATTAACGAAGCATTAAGAAAAGAAAGGCTCAACATTCTATATAGAATTAAAAATAAATCTCCATAATGAAGAGAGAGAGAGAGAGAGAGAGAGAGAAGAGAGAGAGAGAGAGAGAGAGAGAGAGAGAGAGAGAGATGAGAGAGAGAGAGAGAGAGAGAGAGAAGATGAGATTAAACGAAGCATTAAGAAAAGAAAAGGCTCAACATTCTATAAAGAATTAAAATAAATCTCCATAATGACAGAGAGAGAGAGAGAGAGAGAGAGAGAGAGATGAGAGAGAGAGAGAGAGAGAGAGAGAGAGAGAGAGAGAGAGAGAGAGAGAGAGAGAGAGAGAAGATGAGATTAACGAAGCATTAAGAAAAGAAAGGCTCAACATTCTATATAGAATTAAAATAAATCTCCATAATGACAGGCAACCTACGTTTCCCTTCCAAAAATGTGAATAAGAATTATTTAGAGAGTAACAGCAGTCGAATGGAGTAAGATACAGTAATAATAATAAAGTAATAATAATAATAATAATAATAATAATAATAATAATAATAATAATAATAATAATAATAATAATAATAATAATAATAATAATAATAAGGGTTGTCCTCTTAATATCACAAATGGTACAAAAAATATAAATTTTGGAGTTATAAATGAGTCCTTAGCCTTCAGAGAAAACTTTTCACAAACATAGTGTCACAGCTTTATATTTCAGGAGCCTAGGGAATCATCTAATTGTCAGACATATTAGCTGTAGCTCCAAATGCCTTGGGGCTCTTTTAACTTACCACTATATATATATATATATATATATATATATATATATATATATATATATATATATATATATATATATATATATATATATATATATATATATATATATATATATAATTGCATTATTTGCGGTGTTTAAGGCAATATTTTTTTTTTCAACTTTATCGTTGCTTTCTATATTTAGTACCGGCACAGAATAAGCATAAATTTTGTCCAACTCTTCTGCCGCTTGGCGGTAAAGTTTAAACACCAGAATATAAATGTAATGAAAGGGTGATCTCTCTTACATGAGGAACTACAATTTTCTAACTGTCTGGGATGTGGCAATCAAAATTAGTGTGGCGTTGGCCCGATTTCTTAAGCATTGTAAACCTAGGATACCATATTGTTAGTTAGCTAGACACACACAAATGAATTTGATTAACGCTGATGCAGTTCTGTGGGGGGGGGATCCTAGCCATACACAGAACCGCGTCAGATGCGTTCATGAAATCCATTTGTGTGTGTCTAGCTAACTAATAATATGGTATCCTAAGTTTACACTGTTTAAGAAATCGGGCCTTTGTCTATTTACAAACTTTGATGTGCAGTTGAGGATTACTGGTTGATAATTGTGTCTTGTTTACTGGTAAAAATTATATCGTATATCCCCATTACAAAAAGATTCAGTTCAGTAGCAATGAAATTAGATGTGAGCTCAATGAGAACATGGTGCATTTTGGCAAAGGATTTTTTTCCATACGAAATAAGAAAAGAGACATGACTGCTCTTATTGAGTCTGCCAATAGTATATTATTTAATTTTTTTTTTAAGAAATTAATCCAAAAGCATACATATACTTGATAAGAATAAACTTAGTAAAATAAGCTACAAGGAGAGTGAGTGAAACAGAGGAAACGTTTGAAATTTTCAGCTACTTCTCTCCGTAACAAGAATATATCAGGTCTGCCATGGCAAATAATATGCGATCCAGAACCATGGAAGATCTGTAGCCATGGGAAATGGATAACAATTTGCCAAGACGTTGCATTCTGAAGTCTCACTCCCTTAGGAAATATAACTTGCATGTGCTATAAAGAGCTCAAGTGGAATCCAGAGTACGCAATAGAAAAGCAGGAAATTAAAAGCATCTCATAATATTCACTTGGTCTTAACACAAGAAATGTTTTTCAATAAACTACATTTCAAAAAAAAAATCGCATAATCATTATAAATAATCATATGAGTAAATTGATTTATAAATAAAAAAATAGATTAAAAAAAAAATAATAATAATAATAATAATAACAACAACAACAACAACAACAACAACAACAACAACAACAATAATAATAATAATAATGTTCCATATCGTTGATTCGTGACAATATACGAAAACAGAAAATTAGTATTCTCGCATATTTAAAAAAAAAATAATGATTAAAATTAAAAAGAATCGATATTGTGAGTCCTAAAATGATAGTATTATGTGCAACAGGATTATAGAATGTCACGGCCGTATATGCCATAGATCAGTTTGTCTTTCTGGAAAAACTAATATGCACAATCATCCTCCACTCATTCCTATCTCTTGCACACCCTCCTCCCTTCTCCACTGACATTCCTCGTGCATCAAATGCCCTTTTCACGCCATCCATTCATCTCATTCTGGGTCTTTCTCTTGCGTGCTTTTGCACTCCACACTCTCTCTGCTATTTTTTCATCACTCATCCTTTTCATGTGTGCAAACCAACTTAACACTCTCTGATCTACCCTATCCGACAGCCTTTCTTCAACACCTGTTCTCTTTCTGATTTCCTCATTTCTCACTCTGTCCAATCTAGATACACCAGTCACATTTCTCCAAAACCTAATCTCCAGTACATTCAACTTGTGTTTTTTTTTTTATCCCCTTTTGCAGTCCATGCTCTGCTCCATATATTTTTGTTGGCACAATCACACCTTCATATCTCCTTTTCTTAGCATTCATTCCCAAATGCCAACTTCTCATCAAACCTTTTAACCCACGTAGACATTTACTTGTTTCATTCTCTCCTTGATCTGTGCGACCCCAGATACTTAAAACTCTCATCTTCTTCAAGCAACTCCCCATTCACTCCTACATTCATTCTACCAACATTAACGCTCGTCATGCATCTCATACCTTTACTTTTACCAATATCCACTCACAACTTCCTTCTTACACACACCCTAACAAACTCAGTTACCAAACGACTCGGTTCATTCTCGGTATCAGCCACCAGTGCTGTGTTATCCGTGAATAGCTATTAATTCAATTTCCACAACCTTCCATACCCACCCACTAATTCCAAGGCTATGTCTAATACTCTTTCAAATACTTTCCTTACAACTCTATCCATATACACATTAAGCAATCATGGCGGCATTACACAACCTTAATGTAACCCTACCTTCACCTCATACCAGTCACTCAAACCATTCCCAAGTCTCACACATACTCTATATTTCATGTAAAAACTCTCCACCACTTTCAACAAACTTCCACTTATTCCATACCGTCGCAATACACTCCACAACTCCTCTTTATCAACCCCTTTATACAAATTTTCTAAATCCATAAAAGCCCAAAAGGTGTCCTTACCTTTCTCCAAGAACTTCTCACACATCTCAAACACCTGATTCGCACATTCTCAGTCTCTCAGTACCTTTCCTAATTCACACAATTAACACACTTCCGCATAGCTTACCAGCTACACTCAACAAACTAATTTCTCTAAAACTACTACACTCATACTTATCTCCTTTGCCGTTATACAGTAGAACTACACATTTATTCCTCCAGTTAACTGGGAGCTTTCCTTTCCTAAAACATACATTCAACAACCTAACCATCCATGCCACTAATGCCTCCCCACCTGCATACTACATAACACCTATCTGTCACGGAAGATATATTCTTTATATTATGTAATAGTATGCTACCATAGCAATGAAATATATAACAGCGTAACTATTCATCCAAGAACTTACGTAACCACGGCTTAACAAATCCACCGAATAATATTTGGAGTATTGTATTAATTTTGTTGCGGTGGTAGGGGAGGAAAAACTGGCTTGCATAACTCCCAAACCATATTTACATACTAAAATAAGTAAAAAAAGAAGAACTAGCTCTTATAAAAGAAAGGCAGAATATAAAATCTGACCATGATTGCGGCTGAATTCTCCAGGTAAAAAAGAAAGAACAATATGGAAGCTAATATCCAAATTGAATGTCTTGGGTACGGCTGAGATAAAATTGTATAGGGTAGGATATTCCCTGCAGCCATCTCTCTCTCTCTCTCTCTCTCTCTCTTCTCTCTCTCTCTCTCTCTCTCTCTCTCTCTCTCTCTCTCTCTCTCTCTCTCTCTCTGTTATATATTATTATAGAAGTAAAAATTTATTTTAGAAAGGTTATTCTAGCATAATTCTCATCTGAAATGCTAACAGTTATAACGATGTTGATAATAATAGTAATAATAATAATAATAATAATAATAATAATAATAATAATAATAATAATAATAATAATAATAATAATAATAATAATAATAATAATAATAATAATAATAATAATAATAATAGTAATAATGGCATTACTTATGAAATCCGTTATTCTAAAGTTTATGAATTATGTAAGTTATCACAAAATAAATATGAATTAAAACAATTTCCCATGGCTCTGGTGATATGTTTATTTTTTTCATGAGTGTGACACCAAGACAAAAAAAAAAAAAAAAAAGACTGCCCTCATCGGGCCTGGGCACGTAATAGATTAAGACTAAGAGTATATATATATATATATATATATATATATATATATATATATATATATATATATATATATATATATATATATATATGTATATATATATATATATATATATATATATATATATATATATATATATATATATATATATATATATATATATATATATATATATATATATATATATATATATATATATATATATATATATATATATAAAGGAGGTCGATCATTTATTATGTAACACTGAATATGCATAACCCATTCTCGTGATCTATCTAGACAGAAAATAAAGATGATCAAGAATATTCCTTCTTCGTAGTCTGCGTTTCTTTTTATATTTATTTATTTATTTGTGCAGTTAATTATTTATTTTTTTGATTATTTATTTATTTGTTTATTTGTTTATTCTGTTTTTGTACATATTAAATATTATTACTAGCTCTCTTAAAAATTTCCAAAGAGTGGCTTTGTAATTATATTGATATTTGCTTATTTGTCTTTTTAATTATTAGGTATTTATTTATGTGAAGAAAGGTTTTTTTTTTCCTGAAGGAACCCTCTAAAAATATATTTAGTTTGAGATCTGAGATTGAAGTTTGGTATTTCCTTTGTCAATTCCAACAGCAAAATCTGGAGTTCTATTTTTCCCTTAAAATAGAGCCGGAGGAATAAAGGGGGGAGGGGTAAGGAGGCTAAGCGAGGGGTCTGGAGAAGCTAATAACCCTGACCAAGTGTCTAGGGTACGTCGAAGAAAAAGGAAAGATTAAGAAGAAGAAAAATAATAGAAATTGGGATGAAACATTTCCTCTCCAGTTAATAGCCTTTTGCTCAGATATGAATTTGGCCGTAGAAATAGTTATCTAAATTGTTTCGCTTTGTGCTCACATTTTACCCTATTGAACTTTAATTTTCATTGAATATTATATATATATATATATATATATATATATATATATATATATATATATATATATATATATATATATATATATATATATATATATATATATATATATATATATTAGGCAAGAAAAGCCCATTAAATAACACAACGAAAATATATGTATAAAAAGTACTTATTAATTTCGTGACCTAAACTGGTCACCTTCTCAAAGGTGTGTGTGTGTGTGTGTGTGTGAAATTGCATGTTAAAGGTACTTTTTTGTGGGTATCTGGTTCTCATTCTTGTCATATAAGTTAAATTCTTGAGCGAAATCTCTTTCTTTTTTTTCTTTCTTGTTTAACTTGTTGCACTCTTCAAAGTTAGAGCGGTTAAACGGACTTACTCTGCCAGATAATTTCTATGAACTCACAAATCTTTTTTTTTTCTTTTTCAATTATATAGAATTTTTTCGGTAATATTGTGTATCTTAGATTTTTTTTTTTTTAACATTTGCTCTTCGTAGAAGCTGTTATTGATGAACTTCGACGTGCCTAAAGGTTTTTATGTTTCCTAGCTTTTGTAGTTTTTACTTTTGAAAACTCAAAGTATATCATTCTTTTACTTAGGTCTCATCGCATATGTTACCTAAAATGTTAGTTTTACTACTCCTACATCTATCAATATACAGAACCTATAATCTCCCTTATAAGGAGGTTGGATGAGTCAGAGCAACACTGGACTCAGTGTGGGTGGGAAATACGGAGGAGGGTGATACCTGGTCCCCTCGCTCCGCTCAGTTTAGTAGACTTTTTGTGACACGCAGAGAAACCCAGAGCAGATATTCTTGTTCCCTCCTTTCATCCAATTTGTAAATAGATGACTTACTCTTGCATTTCCCTCTTCATGTAACTTACCAATATGGAGTATCTAATGGTATTATCCTAAACAGTAATATGCAATATATGCTGTTGTTGTTTTTGGGTTTTTTATGAGTGTGACACCAGGATGGGCAAAAGAAATTGCCCTCATCGGGCTTTTACGTGAAGAAAACAAAGCAAAGAGAAACAGAGGTGGGGAGTGTAGTAACTTGTCATATGTGAGGGGGTAATAAGATTTGTGTAACGAAAATGAATATTCGGTTTTGATGTAGGCATAGCTTAAGAACTAAAGGGAGACTGATCATCAAACATTCCTGACAAGGCCTATTTCAGCCCAGAAGACTTTCAGCTGTAGTATCGAATGAGTGGCTGGTGCCTTGGACCAACCTACTACATGGTATGTGATTTTTTTTTATTTTATATACGGAAGAGGTATGATATGGTTAATTTTTTTTCAGAATTGCTTTCTGATAAATCTGTCCTTCCATAATACAACAGTTAGCATTTATAAAATATTGCCGAGAACATTTTGTATATTAGATGAATCATAAGATGGTTCTTTAATATATAGATAATGTACATTAAATGGAACCTACGATATTGGTGATCGAATTTTCACCCTGAGATGCCTAATGTTGAGCTCCGAATTCTGTATTTTGATCTGACCCTGTCTTAAGATTTCTATGGGCTGATTGTCCTTACTGGCGCCAACCCTCTCTATTGTTGCGGCCTTGGACCTGCAAGGAAATGAGTTGCTCTCTCTCCCAGTGGATGGATTGATATTAGAAGATACCAAATTATATTAAAAGGAATATTCACCGTCATTTTGTTTAATGCTTTAGTTTCAAAATACTTTTATTTTAAAGAGAGAGAGAGAGAGAGAGAGAGAGAGAGAGAGAGAGAGAGAGAGAGAGAGAGAGAGAGAGAGAGAGAGAGAGAGAGAGAGAATTAATTCTTTTTTTTTCTTCTTAAGAGTGTGACACCGGGACAGACAGAAACTGCCCTCATCAATAAAGGCCCGGGCACAAGAATATACCAAGACGAAGGAAAAGAAAAAGGTTAAGAACAAGGCAGAAAAAAGGCAATGCCACACAAAGGAAAACGACAGACAGAAAAAAACAATCAAAGTACAGAGGACCTAGAGATATGGAGGACTAGGCTCTGAGATGACGATAGATCTGCTTTTTGAAGGATGAAAGGTCATAGACTTAGGAAAGACAGAAGGAGGAAGAGAGTTCCAGAGTCTGGAGGTAGATGGGAAGAAGCTGTCGCTGCACTGACCAATCCGCGAGCTACAAATCTCCACACAGTACCTGTGAGATGAAGCCGCTTGGCGAGTGTTACGCGGCCTCGGCAGTGGAGGAGGGATGCAACTCGCCAACTCATCAGAGCAGTGATGGAAGTAGTAGCGATAGAAAAGCGAAAGGGAAGATACCTTACGGCGAAGAGAGAGAGAATCCAGGTTAGAAGTAAGAGAAGGATCATTAATGAGTCTGACTGCCTTAGATTCAACCCTATCAAGAAGATAAGTAAAGGAAGAAGCACATATAAGCTCCTCAAAAATATAAAAGGCCGTCGTGGCCGGGTTGGTAGTTTAATCGACTTTGCTTCTTCGAGTCGTCGGTTCGAGATCCGCCACGGTCTGAGATTAGAAAGGGCATTCAATCAGGGTATCAGCCGCATTACCAAAACCAAAGTCCATGGAAAGAAGGCACTGACCTTGCTCTTCATAGAAGAGGGAGTCGTGACGGATCACTGATATTCCCAAAAATATGAAAATGACATCATTATGTGAAAGATCTATAGCTTCATTGTCATTTTCTACCCCCCCCCCCGTTTTAGCTCTTTAACCAGAATGTCTGATCTATATCTCTTAAGTCCTATCCGTCCAGACGCCATTTTTGTTACTTCGGTCACTAAAGTCCTTTTTACATCTTGTACAGGATATTGTTGCGCATATTATGAGTTAAATATTAATTGACTCTTGCTTTAAGTTCTAGTATATGATAAACTGTTATAAGTTGACATTATTATTATTATTATTATTATTATTATTATTATTATTATTATTATTATTATTATTATTATTATTATTATTATTATTATTATTATCATCATCATCATCATCATCATCATTATCATTATCATTATCATTATTATTATTATTATTATTACTATTATTATTATTATTATTATTATTATTATTATTATTATTATTATTATTATTATTATTATTATTATTATTATAATATTTATTCCAAACTTGAAAAATATCAGTATGATTTTCCCAGGGATCCATAAACTTTGTCATAGAAACACTGAATATAGTTAAACACCATTTCAATATTTAATAGACTTTAGTAGTCATAAGTATATATTCTTATCCCTAAGACGCTGTGTCTTTAGTATCTCATGAAGCATTCTTTGTTCTTTCTCTCATTTATTTCATAATGAAGCACTTTTAAAGGAAGTCACTTAGGTGGAAACAGCCATAACAAAAGAACCGAGGCAGCAGGAGGTAGTCTAATTGGACTTACGAGTTGATTTCTCAGTAATTATACTTCAAGACAGCAAAATCGATGTGGGAAAAAGTGTCATCCCACAAATCTTTATTCCTTTTAGGCATCTTTGACGATTAGAGAAACAAATAGATATTCATCTAAGTGGAGGACACAAAGCTATCTCTGTTTCTGAAATTATTTTGTATTATTCGACCAATAATGTTTTCTGTATTATTCAAAAAAAAAAAAAAATCCACACTCTAACCTTGTTCTAGTTATTGTATAGTATATGAAAATTTACGTATTCTTTTTCAAATGTGCTCTATTGCATACTCTTTCGGAAAACGTCATTCTTGATATTTCATTCAAATAGGTAAAGGCTTCTGCCAGATGATATAATTTCTTATGAGACAGTATTGGTATGGAGAGACTTATTCAGTGAATAATAATAATAATAATAATAATAATAATAATAATAATAATAATAATAATAATAATAATAATAATAATAATAATAATAATAATTATAATAGTAATAATAATAAAAATAATAATAATAATAATAATAATAATAATATTAATAATAATAATAATGATAATAATAATAATGATAATAATAATAATAATAATAATAATAATAATAATAATAATAATAATAATAATAATAATAATAATAATAATAATAATAATAATAATAATATTATTATTATTATTATTATTATTATTATTATTATTACTATTATTATTATTATTATTATTATTATTATCATTATTATTATTATTATTATTATTATTATTATTATTATTATTATTATTATTATTATTATTATTATTATTATTATTATTATTATTATTATTATTTGCATTAATGGCTTTGCGTTGAAAGATTAATGGCATTTCTGAAACCAGTAAATACGTATTCTTTTTTTTTTATAATTAAATTTCCACATCTTTCTATATGGAAGGGTCATAATTCTCCTAATAAAAGTGTGGCTGTGTTAAAACAAAGCCTTGACTCTTCTTAATTAACGAAGGGAAGTATAAAGGAGAGATCTCCAGTCCATTCGCTGCTCCCCATTTGGTCGACTTTTACGACGTGCAAGGGGACAGGGAGACGGTATTATTGTCCTAACATTCTGGGGAAAAGGAAGACAAAAATGCAGAGTAAATAGAGAAAATAAAAGAAAATATGGAAGGCAAGATACTTTGAATCAAAACCATCCAATTACAAGAGAGAATGAAGAAACAGTCGAGTAAGGAAAAGAGAATTAACTTTGAACTTCAGAGACATCTCAGCTCCTCACTTGGACAGAACCCACCCATTTGTTTCCTAGAAACAAAGAAGAAAATGCAGTAAGAGAGAAATGTACTGTGGGAGATAAAGACGGTTCATTCAGCTCCTCGCTCTCACCCAGTTCCTGGAAATAAAGAAGAAATGGTCTAAAACGCCATCGAAATTCACAAAATGACAATGCAGAATTATTGCACAGAAATTCTTCGAATTTCAGTGAATATTTCATAAATATTAACAGTAATTTCTCAGATGGAAAAAAAATGACAGTGATTTGTTTAATAATGAAAATATATTAGGATAAATAACTCTTCAAAAAACCAACAGCTATTTAAGAACAAATGAGTACTATATCCTAATTTCTTAAGTACATCTGCACGAAAGATTTAGGACTTGCCTATTCTCTTTCGCAGCTCTAAGTGTTGCTTGCTCAATGCCTTTACTCGGTATTTCAGCTTGGGGGATTCGGCTAAGAGACGACGTATTACACCACTTTCTATTTATATTGTTGATAATATTCCTATGGTCACACGATTTTTATAGTGTAGCCTGATAACCTCTCTCTCTCTCTCTCTCTCTCTCTCTCTCTCCTCTCTCTCTCTCTCTCTCTCTCTCTCTCTCTCCTCTCTCTCTCTCTCTCTCTCTCTCTCTCTCTCTCTCTCTCTCTCTCTCTCTCTCAGAAAAATATTTTGAAAACAGGGTATGAAATACAGTGAAAGTATAAAAAAAGCATTTTATATAGCGTGATATCTTACAATATCAATCAAAGTGTTAGGAAAAATAGCAAAGTGCATTTCCTTGTCAGTCCTAAAACCGTATCATAGGAGGTGAATGGTGTCTGAAGCGGCAGGATGCCATAAAAGTCGTAGGCCAGAACGAAAAGAGACTTAAAGATGCTATTGAGGAACAGTGGCCCCACAGGAACATGAGAAAAGTTGTCGATTAAAAAGATTTTTATCCTATATCTCAGCTGCTGGAGCACGGTATCACTATCATCATTTAATGCTGATTTATTGAAAAAACAGTTCCACCACTGGCTCCACTGGGGTTATTCGCACCATCTTTTGGAGTCACGTACGTCACTTCCAACCGCCAGTCTGCTTGGTTAGGTAGAGTCGATTTACCTTGTGTCAATGTGTTATATCTTCACTTTTATGTGTTGTTTATCATCGGCAGCTATTCTCACATACCGAATGTGTGCGCTGTTTCTTACCAGCCTCTTGGCGACTTGCGTCGAGTTTTGACTCATCATTTAATAGCAGG
Source organism: Halocaridina rubra (assembly GCA_037179515.1). Taxonomy (NCBI): domain Eukaryota; kingdom Metazoa; phylum Arthropoda; class Malacostraca; order Decapoda; family Atyidae; genus Halocaridina; species Halocaridina rubra. Next base: position 11,870 of record JAXCGZ010008309.1, read on the forward strand.
ATGCCTTACCAAGCACAATGTATTCCATTACTGCGATCTTGCGACAGACACCTAGATGAACTTCTCTTTCCCACAGTAGCTTGATTTTCTTCATTGTTATATATAGTATACAACGCGTTAATAATTATTTCAGCTCCATCAAACAGGTGTTTACCTTTAGCATATAAAAACTATCTTGAAAATGTCAAAGTTAAAATAACCTTTTAAAAATAATCCAGTCTCTCACGCTAAAAAAAAAAAAAAAAAAAAGATACATAGCTATCGACAATAAAGGTTAGAATATCACTGTGAGAAATTCATTGAAATGTTAATTCATATTTTTCATATTTTTAGAACTAATACAAATAGATATCTAAATTATGAGATGGTAAGAGAAACAGTCTCTCTCTCTCTCTCTCTCTCTCTCTCTCTCTCTCTCTCTCTCTCTCTCTCTCTCTCTCTCTCTCTCTCTCTCTCTCTCTCTCTCTCTCTATATATATATATATATATATATATATATATATATATATATATGTGTGTGTGTGTGTGTGTGTGTGTGTGTGTGTGTGTGTGTGTGTGTGTGTGTGTGTGTGTGTGTGTGTGTGTGTGTGCTTTCTCTATTACTCACGATCTTGAGCAAAGAATCAAGCATCCTGCTCGCGTTCCTGATGGTCACGAACATGCTGCAAACACTCTTGACCTAATTTTTACTTCTAACCCTTCAAACTACTCTTATTCTGTGCTTGCCCCTCTTGGTAATTCTGACCACTCTGTGATCTCAGTCTCTTCCATTTTCGCTCCCCCACCACCAATCCCTCCTACCCAGCGCCACCTTTGGCACTACGAGCTTACCCAACATGAAAATTTGCGTAACTTTCTCTTTGACTTCCCATGGAATGACTACTGCTTTCGGTCCCTCAACCCTGATCAGGTAGCTCTAAAAGTTGCCGAGATCATGACTGCGGGAATGGAGGCGTACATCCCCTCTTCTACAAAAACTTTCTCTCCCCCTAAACCTTGGTTTGACTGTGCCTGCTTCATGGCTATTCTGGCTAGGAATCGGGCTCATCGATCTTACCAAGCCTCACTTTCTGATTTAACTCGCTCTGCTTTTATTATAGCTAGGAATCACTGTACTGCTCAGATTCGAAGGTCTAAGGCTTCCTTTATAAGCAGGAAAGTTGATGACCTTAATTCCTCCCCTCTGACAAATTCTTCTGGTTCTTAGCAAAAAACCTCTCCATAAACTTCTGTAACTCAAGCTCTCCCCTTCTCATTTGTTCTGATGGTTCTATAGCTTGCTCTCCCACTGACAAAGCCTTTCTCTTAGGCTCTCATTTTTCTGCCAACTCTTCTATCAACGATTCCAGAGCACCTTTTCCTCAGTCTTTACCCCTCTCTAACGCTATGCCCTCCCTTATCCTTTCTTCACGCAAAGTTCAAAAGGTTCTTCGCTAGGCAAAGACGAACAAGGCATCTGGTCCCGATGGTATCCCTGCAAGGTTCCTTAAGGAGTTTGCAGATGAACTGGCTCCCGTGCTTTGCCGTATTTTTTGCCTCATTCTGTCAACCAGTATCTATCTTTCATCTTGGAAGCATGCTCTAGCTCAACCTGTTCCAAAGAAGGGTGACCGCTCGATTCTTTCTAACTACCAACCTATTGCCCTAACCTCCTCTATTGCTAAAGTTTTTGAAATTTTGCTCAATTCTCACTTCTTGAAACGCCTTGAATCTAACTCACTTATCTCCGATCACCAGTATGGCTTCCGCAATGAAAGATCCACTGGTGATCTTCTGTCCTATCTTACTCATGTATGGTCATCTTCTCTGAGGAACTATGGGGAATCCTTTGTCGTCGCCCTTGATATCTCTAAGGCTTTCGACAGAGTCTGGCACAAGGCTCTGTTGGCCAAAGTCCCTGCCTATGGCTTTACCCCTTCTTTCTGTTCTCTGATTTCCAGTTTTCTTACTGACTGTTTTATATCTGTAGTTATTGATGGCGCGACATCTAGCCCTTTCTCTGTTACAAGTGGTGTTCCACAGGGTTCTGTTCTTTCACCAACTCTATTCCTTCTCTTCATCAATGATCTTCTACAATCGACATCTTCCTTTCTTCTTCATGCCTTTGCTGATGATTCTACCCTTCACTTTTCCTCTGCCTTTTCTTCACAACCTTCATCTGTTACTCGTAATCAATCTCGTATCACTCTTTCTTCTACTCTTAACTTCGATTTGCAGAGAGTATCTGAGTGGGACACTCAAAATTTAGTTAAATTCAATGCCTCCAAGACACAGTTTTTGGTTATCCCTTTATCTTCTTCTCCTCCTGATAACCCTGTTGTCTTAGAAACTAATGAAATTTACCCTCTTAACACTATCAACATATTTGGAATCCATATAGCCTCTAACTTGTCTTGGAGGAATCACGTAATCCGAATTTCTAACTCTTCATCCAAAGAATTGGGGGTTTTGTTTCGTTTTCGTCATTACTTTTCCTCTTTGCAGTTACTTAAAATTTACAAAGGTCTTTTCCGTTCCTGCTTAGACTACTGCTCACACATCTGGGGTGCTTCTTCCTTTACTTATCTTCTTGATAGGGTTGAATCTAAGGCAGTCAGACACTCATTAAAGATCCTTCTCTTACTTCTAACCCGGATTCTCTCTCTCTTTGCCGTAAGGTATCTTCTCTTTCGCTTTTCTAGTGCTACTACTTCCATCGCTGCTCTGATGAGTTGGCGAGTTGCATCCCTCCTCCACTGCCGAGGCCACGTAACACTCGCCAAGCGGCCTCATCTCATAGGTACTGTGTGGAAATTTGTAGTTCGGGGATTGGTAGGTGCAGCGACTGCTTCTTCCCATCTACCTCTAGACTCTGGAACTCTCTTCCTCCTTCTGTCTTTCCTAATTCTTATGACCTTCCATCCTTCAAAAAGCAGATCTATCGTCATCTCAGAGCCTAGTCCTCCATATCTCTGGGTCCTTTGTGCTTTGGTTGTTTTCTTTTCCTTCGTCTTCGTATTTTCTAGTGCCCGGGCCTTTATTGATGAGGGCAGTTTCTGCCTGTCCCGGTGTCACACTCATAATATATATATATATATATATATATATATATATATATATATATATATATATATATATATATATATATATATATATATATATATATATATATATATATATATATATATATATATATATGTGTGTGTGTGTGTGTGTGTGTGTGTGTGTGATTACTAAGTCAAGGCGCTACCACTACACCACAGAAGGTTAAAAGGAATTCAACCTTATAGCTTATATATATATATATATATATATATATATATATATATATATATATATATATATATATATATATATATATATATATATAATATATATATATATATATATACATATTTATATATATATATATATATATATATATATATATATATATATATATATATATATATACATATATTCGAATCAGTATTTTCACATTTCAACATACTATTGCTAACCACCTGAGGGCTTGGATACAAACCCAACGTCCATAGGAGAAGCCAGGACTTAGGACGAAAAATAAAAGAGTATTGGAAGGGTCTCCTGCCAAAAGATGTCGAGGGTACGTCTTCTGATGCATTAAAAAGAAAGGAGAGGCAAATTCGTTATTAAAAATTAAGAGAAATCGAAGAGAGGAGAGCTCCTCTGGCCAAGTTTGTGTTTTTTTTTACTTCGATTTCATTTTTTTTTCTTCTTCAGCAATGTCATTGGAGGGGGGAGGTACTTTCTAAGTCGCAATGGAGTAGCGGTTTTTGTATTAATGTTTTGCTTTATATAACAATATAATATAATACGTTATTGGCACGAAACCACTTCGTATTGTTCTTGATATACTTTTCTTTTATATATTTATTCTTTATTTTTGTTATATATTAATTAAACATTAAAAGCTATAAAATAAAAGTAATAGCACAATATTCTAAACGAGTCAACTTCAATTTGTTTTACATTTTTGTTTCTCTTATGAAAATATTTCTTAACAATTTTGAGAATTCTCTCTCTCTCTCTCTCTCTCTCTCTCTCTCTCTCTCTCTCTCTCTCTCTCTCTCTCCTGTAAGTTTTATAGAATCATATTAACGGTTATCCATTTTCTTCGATTCTTTATATTTATTGTTTCCTAATTCTCTTTTTTTTTCGGAAACAAGTTTCCCCGCACATATTGGCTCCGTCTATGGTGCTGAGGAAGAGGTCTCATAATCCCGATTCTCTTGCTAATTAAACTTTAATTTCTTTGAATGACGCTCTAAAACGTCCTTTCTGGTGGTACACGTGGTGTATCTAGGAAATGCTTCAGGCTCACATGGTAGAGGTCGTCTGAATATGAAATATTTTAGATCCTTCTTAGCCTCAGAATTCTCCCTCTTCGTATAGTCAGTAAATCACCAGGACTCGTACTGTTATTTACAAGCTAAAATGGGACTATTTAGTCGAATTTCGCCGCTACACCCTCCTGATCTGCACATTGCGCTGGCGAAGAGAAACTGCATGAGTCCTTTTGGGGAGTTGAACTCACTAAATGGAGGGACGCGAGGAATGATTGTTTATTTAATGACTCTAGTGAGTGCTTGTTGTCCTAAAGCTTCACTCTTCCACTACAGGCTCAGCCATCAGAAATTTTTTTCTCTGTAGGTATCGAGTTATATATAAATGCTTCTCCAGTATATGAGAGGGCTAATTCTTCATAAATTATAATTTTTATTATTATTATTATTATTATTATTATTATTATTATTATTATTATTATTATTATTATTATTATTATTATTATTATTATTATTATTATTTTTATTATTGTTATTACTATTATTATTATTATTATTATTATTATTATTATTATTATTATTATTATTATTATTATTATTATTATTATTATTTTTTTTTTTTTTTTTTTTTTTTTTTTTTTTACAATATCTTATTATTCAATTGCTGACAGGGGTGAAACATATATCAGTGTCAGTCATTTATGAAGTTAGATATGATATGCAACACTTGGACAACAGCTTGTATAGTGTTTTTTTTTTCTTTCTTGTCCATACTACAGCACTCTACCATCCTTACCTGCTGCATCTTATTTTTTTTTCCAGCAGTTTGCCAGAGTTTTCTACTCTTTATTTCTTACCTCTGGGAGCGCTCCCTTTTAAACTTTTAATTCACTTCGTCAAGTGTTGAGGCAGTTTCGTCTTTCTCTATGGCAATTAAACATTCAGTATACTCTCTCTCTCTCTCTCTCTCTCTCTCTCTCTCTCTCTCTCTCTCTCTCTCTCTCTCTCTCTCTCTCTCTCTCTCTATCTCTCTCTCTAAGTAAAGAGAATTATATATATATATATATATATATATATATATATATATATATATATATATATATATATATATATATATATATATATATATATATATATATATATAATTCCTTACACCCTTATTCTTTACATCACTCATATCATGGCTTTGAAGTCTTGCATTTTTCTTTAGTCTTAATGAGGTCTTGTTGACAATATTTCACTATGTACACCACTTATTTTGTAATATACTCATCAATGATTTTGAGTGAAAATTGCATGTAAAATGATCGCTACTGCAACATTTACTCTCTCTCTCTCTCTCTCTCTCTCTCTCTCTCCTCTCTCTCTCTCTCTCTCTCTCTCTCTCTCTCTCTCTCTCTCTCTCTCTCTCTCTCTCTTTCTCTTGTGTGTGCGTGCACATGTGTTTGTGTATTTACCTAATTGTTTTCACTTAATGTTTTCTCGCTCGACAAATTCCAGTTTTTCTTACGGAGCTTGAAACTACACCCTATAAGTTTAATATCGTTCCCTGTCCACTCTGTCAAAGCCATGAAGAAATTTAAAAATGGTCACCATATCCCCATTTCCTTCTAGCTTCAAGTGACGATAGGTCTAACTTCCTTAGCCTTTTGTCATAACTGCGATTGCGTATCCCAGTTGCCAGCTTTGTAGCATGTCATTGAACTTTATTCATTTATTTATAGGCTTTTACAAGTGTGGGGTCCAAAAGGGCGCTGCAAATTCTAGCTTTGGTCTCACATAAATCACATAAGTATTTCAGAACATTTTCTTGTCCTTGTGACTGAAGGCCACCTTTATGTTTGTTAAGAGAGAATATGCTGCCTTACCTTTTATATGCATTCCTGGATTTAAATCTACCAATACGTTTACTCCTAGATCTCTTTCTTTCTCTGTCTGTTGAACATCCGAGCCTGCTATTGGGTATTCAAACTTAGGCCTACTTGCACTCTTACTCCTTCCCATTATTTCACATTTTGAAGCATTAAATTTCATTAGCCACGTTTTTGAGCATGTATGCAGACTATTTGTCTTTCTGATGTTCTCTACCATTGTTCTTGTCTTTTACTTACTTCACAATCTCTTGCATTATCTGCAACCATATTTAAAAATGCATTTACAGACTCAGGTAAGCAATTTACATATTCAGAGAAAAGAACAAAAATGGCCCTAAAACATATTCCAGCAGAACCCCACTACTGACCTTTCTCCAGACAGACACTGCATGTCCTACTCCTATCCTTTGTTCCATCCCTCCTTAAGTAAGCCTTTATCCACTCCAAGACATTTTCAACCTTTTCTTTGGCATTACGTATAGCTTCCTAATAAGTCTCCCATGTGGATCTGTATGAAATACCTTCTGAAAATCTAAAAAATTGCAATCTGTCCAGCCCTCTCTTTCTTGTAAGATTAGGCTTAATCATCTTAAAATTCTAGTGTTTTTTTGACTGTAGATTTTCTTTCGTCGACACTGTTGTTTCACCAACAAAAAGTTGAATGACTCCAAGTGAAAATATATGTATTTTCTCAGTAGTTTCTCCATAGCTTTGCAAACAGTGCTGGTCAGGGACACAGTCTCATAGTCTAGAGCTCTATCTCTCTTTCCCTTTTTATAGAAAGGTCCCCTTTTTGCTTTCGTGAAGCACATTTGAATCTCCCCAGATTACAGTGACTTCTAATATAAAATGCATTGTGCTCCTGATAATGGTTTAACACACTTTTTTAATTACATAAAGGGATATGTTATCAGGCCCTAAAGCTTTATGAGCATCTAATTCCATCAACGCTTTGCATATCTTTCTAGGAAAAAGACAAAGTTCTCAAATAATGGTCCATGATCACTCATCCCCGCAATGTTAGGGGGTGGCGTATTCTCTGTTGTTAATACCAACTAATTCTCCTTGTGCAATTTTTCGCAAATCTCTTCTTTTGTCTCAGTAATAGTTCCATCTCCCCTCACCAAATTTAAACCGTGTTCTTTGAACTTTGCTTTCCCATTGACAAAGCTGTGTAGAAGTCTGGGATTATCTTTAGCCTTCCTGGTAGTATTTCTCTCATAAGCCCTGTTTTCGTTCTCCTCTCTTCTTCTACTTAGGTAATAATTTCTTACTAGTTTGTAATTTTTCAAGGCATTTTTAACTTTTTCTCCTTTGTCTATGTATATACTCCTTTCTCCCTTACACTCATTATAGAACCATTTCTCTTTGGCAGTAATAATCTCAGTTTTGATAGATGCTATGCAACAGCTAACAATCTTCTTATACTCGTCTCAAAGTCTATCGTACATATCTCGCACAGATTTTTTTTTTAATTATGGTCCCTCAGTCAATACGTGTGGTGATCTTTAATTTTGTTTTAATCTTCTTTTGGATAGTTCTTTCTCATTTCCTTCGCGGTTCCCCCCTACTCTCTGGCAAAATATTTTCAGTAGTATACTCCATTAACAACATACAGTGGGCGTTTTTGCCAATTGATGGCTCATACACAGTTTTGCCATTAAAAAAATATATATTTTCTTTATATACTAGATAGAGCAGTGGGGTGGTATATTTCTAAAATAATTCAATCTTAATTTTGTTTACCTCTGTTCCTCAAACTCCTCTTCCTATTTTTTTTTTTGGGGGGGGTGTTGTTATGGTATTGCTTTATTTTCATCTGCATTTAATCGAGTAAATATGGATAGAAATATATGTTAATTTTGATTATATGTAAAGTATCTCTCTATTTTACAGAGATGTGAACTTTACTCTTTTTTAATTTTACATTTTTTTAAGTACGATTATATGCGGTATAAAATTTCCTACAAATAGCCTTAATTTCTGAATACTCATTAATGCATATTACAGAGATGAAAATTAAGCATTTCACACGGAGTGTATGCATCAGGGCAACTCTGCGATGTTTTTTTTACACTTTAAATTATCTTTGAGTGATAATTAGATTGTGAATATTATTACTCTTTTATGATATCCCTTTAATCTAATTTGTAATTGAATATTATGGATTATATTATTAGTATAAAGTAAAGAACAGTGTCCACAAATTGAGATAAAAAGTTTTGTGCCATTTGCAATTGAAGTATGGAGAGAAGTGGCCTTAGAAAATTGATTTTTCATTTCAGTAGTGTACTCACATAAACCATAGAGACAGAGGATGCTACAGCACGGACAAAACTTCGACCGCCTTTATGTCATATGGAACTTGTTTCTGTGGAGCTGGGTGTGAGCTAAATTCTTGTTTATATATATATATATATATATATATATATATATATATATATATATAATATATATATATATATATATATATATATATATATATATATATATATATATATGGAACATTAAGACTTATACACTGGTTGTTGAGGACTAACGCCTGGAAAAAAATATTATTTTTCTTGTTTAACGGAGCTACCAAAGCATCATCTTTTTCCAGGAGGCTTCACTTCATTAGTGTTTAGTTGACTTCTTAGATGAAGGCTTGAAGCCTTCGAAAGCTCGTATACCTGGTCTTCGGGGAACTTATGTTGAAAAAATTATTCTGGAGAAGAAAATTTGCCTCGATGATAGATGTTCTTTCTTTACCCTATTCTACCAGGATGTTTGAAGCATAGTGTTTCATCAATACTTGTATAAATTCTGAGCTTATCTCTGATGTCCCATCCATAGAAAAGCACCAGACCTCTATTACGAGACAAATATTGGAAGAAAATGCAAAAATATTGAGCAGAAAAAAAAAGACATTTCCGCGCCTACAATTCTGCAAGCTCTCTATATTAATTAGTAGCTCCATCCATACTCTATAACGCTGCCTACTCTTAAAGTTAGAGGTTGCCAGAAGCAGTGATACTTAATGTGGTTGGCAGAGGCAATGATATTTAATGTCTTCAGAAACTAATCCTAAAAACTTCACAACAGTTATCATAAACAATTTCTGGCAAATATAAAGTAAAGATGGATATTAGAAGTCAAATGTAAGCTTCATCCACTAAAATCGATCAATCATTTGACAATGTATAAAGTTATACGAAACGTCATGAAACTAAATCAGGTCAATGATAATGACAAAAAATCAGTGAGAAACTTTGAAAAACTAAATAAGAAAACAGCAAATGGAAAAACAGCGGTCGAATTTAACAAGATGTGTTTGAAAGAAAAAAAAAATAAAAATATATATATATATATATATATATATATATATATATATATATATATATATATATATATATATATATACATATAACCAAATAAACACATTACATATGTGAAAACATGAATCATTTAAAACCCGACCGGGACTTGAACCTGGGACTTATTATTACTAAGCCAAGGCGCTACCAACTACACCGCAAAAGGTTGAAGGGAAACTAACCTCACAGCTTATATCTGCTATGGTAGGAATAAACGCATTCTATCTGAATGCTACTATGTTCATATTACAGTGTCCCCAGCATCACTCGTTGTATCGTTTTGGCATTTAATTCAACTCCCAATCTCATTCGGGACCAACAATAACCAAATAAAAACATTACATATGTGAAAACATGAATCAATTTTACCCCAACCCGGACTTAAACCTGGAACATATTATTACTAAGCCAAGGGCTACCAACTACACCACAGAAGGTTAAAGGGAAACTAACCTCACAGCTCATATCTGCTATGGCAGGAATGAACGCATTCTATCTGAACGCCACTATGTTCATAATACAGTTTCCCCAACCTCACTCGTGGTTTCGTTTTGGCATTTAATTCAACTCCCAATCTCATTCGGGATCAAGAATAACCAAATAAGCACAATAAGCGTGTTTTATGTCACGGACTCCCTTTTCCACCAAGGGCTAGGATGGTTGCCTTCTTGCGAAAGACTTGTTTTGGCAGATGTAATCGTTACCCTGAGTACATGCACTTGCTAACCTCAGACCGTGGCGGGGCGCAAACCTTCAACCTGACGCCTGAATGTCACGGACGCTACCGCCTGAATACATATGTGAAAACATGAATCATTTTTACCCTGACAGGGACTTGAACCTGGGACTTATTATTACTGGATCAAGGTGCTACCAACTACACCACAGAAGGTTAAAGGGAAATTAACCTAACAGCTTATATCTGCTATGGTAGGAATGAACGTATTTTATCTGAATGCCACTATGTTCATATTTCAGTTTCCCCAACTTCACTCGTGATTTTGTTTCGGCATTTAATTAAACTCCCAATCTCATTCGGGACCAAGAATAACCAAATAAGCACATTACATATGTGAAAACATGAATCATTTTTACCCTGACCGGGACGTGAACCTGGGACTTATTATTACTAAGCCAAGGCACTACCAACTACACCACAGAAGATTAAAGGGAAGCTAACCTCACAGCTTATATCTGCTATGGTAGGAATGAACGGATTCTATCTTAACGCAACTTTGTTCATATTACAGTTTCCCCAACCTCACCAGTGGTTTCGCTTTTGCATTTAATTCAACTCCCAATCTCATTTGGACCAACAGTAACCAAATAAGCACATTACATATGTGAAAACATGAATCAATTTTACCCCGACCTGGACTTGAACCTGGAACTTATTATTATTAAGCCAAGGTGCTACCAACTACACCACAGAAGGTTAAAGGGAAACTAACCTGACAGCTTATATCTGCTATGGTAGGAATGAACGCATTCTATCTGAATGCCACTATGTTCATATTACAGTTTCCCCAACCTCACTCATAGTTTCGTTTTCGCATTTAATTCAACTCTCAATTTCATTCGGGACCAACAATAACCAAATAAGCATATTACATATGTGAAAACATGAATCAATTTTACCCCGACCGGGACTTGAACCTGGAACTTATTATTACTAAGCCAAGGCGCTACCAACTACACCACAGAAGGTTAAAGGGAAACTAACCTCACAGCTTATATCTGCTATAGTAGGAATGAACTCATTTTATCTTGACGCCATTATGTTCATATTACAGTTTCCCCAACCTCACTCGTGGTTTCGTTTTCGCATTTATTTCGACTCCCTTCGGGGCCAACACTAACCAAATAAGCATAATACATATGTGAAAACATGAATCATATTTACCCAGACTGGGACTTGAACCTGGAACTTATTATTACTATGCCAAGGCGCTACCAACTACACCATAGTGGCGTTCACATAGAATGCGTTTATTCCTACCATAGCAGATATAAGCTGTGAGGATAGTTTCCCATTAAGCTTCTGTGGTGTAGTTGGGAGCGCCTTGGCTTAGTAATAATAAATCCCAGGTTCAAGTCCTGGTCAGGGTAAAAATGAGTCATATATATATATATATATATATATATATATATATATATATATATATATATATATATATATATATATATATATATATATATATATATATATATATATTATAGATGAAACTGCTTGTTGAAGCTGGTCTGTGTCCTCACAATTCTATAGTACCTTTGCACTGTACCTTCCAGTGTTATATGTGCAGTTCTGTTTAATTAGTAATTGCAACACGAATGGTACAAATACTGTGACACCACATGTTCATAGCGTTCAGCAATGGTCTCGAATATAGCTGATTAAGTAATTTTTTTGAATATTTGTTGCATTTCGTTCTCTGCATGTAAATAGGTGCTTACCTATTTACTTGCACATGAGTTTGTATTTTGCATTTTTGCTTTATCATGAGCTATATTTAACTATCATTGAATTTAATCTTAAGATTGCGTGCTTTTGCAATTCATTGCACCCAATAATTATGCAACCGGAGTAGGAATACATCGTGTATTTAGGCATAGGAACTGCCTTTATCAAGCTTCGTCGCTCATATTTATATCAAAGTAGATTTGTACCGTCTCTCATTTCCTTGAATATCTCATGATGCTTATTCCCGTATTTGTGAATGAATTTGTGAACTGATAAAAAATGCAGTTTTCGCAGAATAACTATTTGTCTTGGAAAGTAATGCAAACAGCATTTTTTAGGAATTGAGTTACTTGTATGAAATATTACATTCATATTATTTGATCATAATAGGTCATTATTTTGGTGTGCCTTGTAGGCATGATACATTAAGCATCAAATTACATCTTCATTCAGTATATTTTATTTTTAAACTACTCTCGTATCGACAAAAAAAAAAAATCTTAAACAATGCCGACATCCATACCTGCTCTCTCTTCTTTACCACCATGCGGTAGTTTCCGCTCGTCCTAGAATTCTCTACTCCAAAGTAGTTGTTTTATGTGTATTTTCCTGAGCATGACTTATCTTTCTTAATTATGATACCTGCCGAGTGTATATATGTTAATTTTTTTAATTTCATCCAGTATGTGTCCTTCATATGGTTTTCAGAAGGTCATACCGTATTTCACTATTATATATATATATATATATATATATATATATATATATATATATATATATATATATATATATATATATATATATATATATATATATATATATATATATATATATATATATATGTATATATATATATATATATATATATATATATATATATATATATATATATATATATATATATATATATATATATATATATATATATATATATATATATATATATATATATATATATATATATATATATATATATATATATATATATATATATATATATATATATATATATATATATATATATATATATATATATATATATATATATATATATATATGAATCATATTTTACCCCTGACCGGGACTCGAACCTAAGACACATAATATATGTGCCAAGCGCTATCAACTACATCACCGAAGGTCTAAAGGAGAAGCAAATCTTACAGCGTAACTGCTATAGTAGGAATTAACCCATTCTATCTGAATGCCTTTTTGTTCATAGTACAGCTTCTTCTAACCTCACTCGTGGCTTCGTTTTTCACATTTAATTGAAATATTGCTGGGATTTGAACTAAATGCGAAAAACGAAGCCACGAGTGAGGTTAGGAGAAGCTGTAATATGACCAAAACGGCATTCAGATAGAAAGCGATAATTCCTGGTATAGCAGTTAGGCTGTAAGGTTTACTTATCCTTTAGACCTTCAGTGGTGTAGTTGATTGCGCCTTGGCACAGTAATTATGTATATTTTAGTATATATATATATATATATATATATATATATATATATATATATATATATATATATATATATATATATATATATATATATATATATATATATATATATGTATGTATGTATGTATGTATGTGTGTGTGTGTGTGTGTGTGTGTGTGTGTGTGTGTGTGTGTGTGTGTGTGTGTGTGTGTGTGTGTGTCATTTTTCAATACCTTAATGGCATTGCAGAATATGCAGAAATGTGTATATCGTTTATACCATTATGACAAACTGTCATAATTCAAGCTCCCTTCCAGTTGCGTTTTCCTAGTCTGGACGCTTCCTTCCTCTCTTTAACTTTGTATTTTGGAATCTTGAGCTTTATCACCCACATATCTGGCGATTTTTATAGCTGATCTAGATCGTGATTGAAGCAACCTAAAACATATTTTTTTCCCTCCTTATACGGTTTCTTTTGTCTTTAATTAAGTTCTCATAAAATCCCGCGTGTTGTAATCATATTCGGGAGAGAATTAGTGCTATACCAAGCATAATATCACTAGTTAGTATTGATGTGTAGAGATGAGTACATTTGTAACTCAAGCTTGAGTAGTGGCCCAGTCTAGTGTTGCTCAGCAGGTTTTTGCAGTGATGTAAATTTTTTTTTTTTTTTTACAAAGCCCAAATACGAGTTAAACAAATAAACATCTCACATTATGACATCTTTGATTTTAAGACCATTAAGGCTCGATTTCTTAAGTAGTGTATACCTAGGATACCATATTGTTAGTTAGCTAGATACAAATTGTTTTCATAAATGCATCTGACGCGGTTCTGTGTTTGGCTAGGATCCCCCCATGGGGGGATCCAAACCATATACAGAAGCGCGTCAGATGCGTTTATGGAAATCATTTTTGTGTGTCTAGCTAGCTAACAATATGGTATCCTAGGTTTACACTGTTTAAGAAATCGGACCTAAGTCTTTAGGAGATGATTAATAGTTTTGATGAATTATTATGATGGCTTGTGTGAACGAAGTCCAAAAATGCGAAAGGCCGTCTTGCTCGCAGAAGATATTTTTTTTTTTTTATGATTGTGACACCGGGACGTACAAAGAATATTACTCTTAAGGCCCGTGCATCAAGGAAACGAGAGAGGTAGTAGAGATAGGCAAATGAGTAATGTTGCATCCTGTCAGATATGAAGCGATTGTAAGCGATGTGTAACTAATACTCCAGATTATTCTATAGGGAAATTATCTCAATTGATATCTTTATCGCGTTGATAAGATCCTACTTTTCCACACATTTGAATTATATTAATAGACTGATAAGTAAACTGGTATATAAAATGATTAGTAGGCAGAATAGGCCAATTTGAATGTAAATATTATATATATATATATATATATATATATATATATATATATATATATATATATATATATATATATATATATATATATATAATATATATATATATATATATATATATATATATATATATATATATATATATATAGATAGATAGATAGATAGATAGATAGATAGATAGATACTGGTGAGTAGATAGGTAGATATATCTACACATGGAGGCGGAAAGTAATTTAGACATTGTATAGCGAAATCATTATCTGTATTTTAAACATTTTAAAAGAGTTAGAAACTTATCACAACTTCTTTCCATAGATATCACTTTCATTACAAAAAAGCTCGTTTTCTAGATCTCACAAATGACCATACCAATAAGAAACAGATTCTAGTCATGGATCGGAACTTGGCAAAAGATATTTTTAAAGTTTGGGAGGAAATTTGGAGACTGAGAAGATTGAAATGTGTCAAGTGAACATCGAAGACTCTTTTCATGATTATTTTTGTTATTTTACTTACACTTTTTATTTTTTTTTGCTGTTATGATATTTTTCATCGAAAGAGAAAAACTTTCCCCTCCCGTGTCATTATGAATAAATGGTAAAAAAACAAATTACATATCATTAACGTTCATTATTTTTCCTTTGTATACATGTGGTTCTCTGAATTATATCCTGTAAGAGAAAAGTTTATAAGTTTAATTGTTATTTAATATATGAACAAGGTTATCATTTCTATAATAGTCGTAAGGGCCACTGATCCACGATGAATTAGTATGTTATCCACCCTTGATGGCTACTGGGGTCAGCCTTCCCAATGGTTCACCGCTTGAAAGAAGAGGAGGGCCGGGAGCCAAGAACTTCGGCGGGGTCCGTTTTTTATGGGTGGATCTTATGCCTTCTTGTACGCCCATCATACTGAATGGGGTTGATGCCTGTCACCCATTTTCTTTGTCCAGATTTATCGTCTTTTGCCCCATCAGTACTATCGCCACCCGTCACCTCCCCCCCATCCCAGATCCCATATCTCTTCCTGTACCTTAATGGCTTTACCAAAATGCATACAGAAAATTTCACATCACCACTGTGCATGCATTCACTCGCACACACACACGCACATGTATACATGCACTATGATATTATATATACAATATTACTTTTCTTTGCTTGTGTCAGGAATAGTAAAATTAAATATGTCATTAAACCTGTCATTCTTTTCTGATCAGTATATTACCAGAAACATTTATCTTGTGTGAAAATACGTCATAATGACTTTCAGATGAAGAAGAAGAAATAGAATAAAGAAAGAAAATAATATCAGAATAGGAGAATTGAAGGGATAGATGACGAAAAGGGAATAGTATCAAAAAAGTTGTAATTCTTTTTTCAGCTGTGATCATTTTCATATTTTCGAGAAAAAGAGAAAGTAAAGATGTGAGGTTACGATGATGGACAGTGCCAGTATGAGGGGAGGGGCTGACTTTAACTTGTTTGTTGCTCAACATGGGGATTGGTTATCATCAACATTATTTTCTATGCATTTGAGAGAGAGAGAGAGAGAGAGAGAGAGAGAGAGAGAGAGAGAGAGAGAGAGAGAGAGAGAGAGAGAGAGAGAGAGAGAGAGAGAATTAGAAATTCACTTGGCCATACTGGTATATGTCTTCATATGCAACATCTATAGTCAGTGAAGTAGACGTAGTATCTATTTCCCTCCCAGAAGATCGCGAGTTCAGCTCCCTAAAGTGGGACATGCAGCAGAATTCCTTCCCTTGAGCTTTTGGGAGATGACGATGGGGTTTTAGCATTTATCGTGAGGTATAACCTTTTAACTCGGCATGGCTACTGACTACATTAATCCGTGTAAGGAGTCCATGATAGAGATCTTATTTCCCTTTATTAGTGAATCCATACGGGCAATTGTGCTTCTTTCTCATCTCACATTATAAATTGTATATATATATATATATATATATATATATATATATATATATATATATATATATATATATATATATATATATATATATATATTATTTTTTTTTAGAGTGTGACACCGGGACAGGCAGAAACTGCCCTCATCAATAAAGGCCCGGGCACGAGAAAATACCAAGACGAAGGAAAAGAAAAAGGTTAAGGGTAAGGCATAGATGAGGTAATGTCACACAAAGGAAAACGACAGACAGAAAAAAGTCAAAGTACAGAGGACCCAGAGATATGGAGGACTAGGATCTGAGATGACGATAGATCTGCTTTTTGAAGGATGAAAAGTCATAAGAATTAGGAAAGACAGAAGGAGGAAGAGAGTTCCAGAGTCTGGAGGTAGATGGGAAGAAGCAATCGCTGCACCGACCAATCCGCGAGTTACAAATCTCCACACAGTAACTGTGAGATGAGGCCGGTTGGCGAGTGTTACTCGGCTTTGGCAGTGGAGGAGGGATGCAACTCGCCAACTTATCAGAGCAGCGATGGAAGTAGTAGCGATAGAAAAGCGAAAGGGAAGATACCTTACGGCGAAGAGAGAGAGAATCCAGGTTAGAAGTAAGAGAATGTTCATTAATGAGTCTGACTGCTTTAGATTCAACCCTATCAAGAAGATAAGTAAAGGA
This sequence comes from Halocaridina rubra, assembly GCA_037179515.1. NCBI lineage: Eukaryota > Metazoa > Arthropoda > Malacostraca > Decapoda > Atyidae > Halocaridina > Halocaridina rubra. The sequence continues at coordinate 29,255 of JAXCGZ010008309.1, forward strand.
AGAAGCACCCCAGATGTGTGAGCAGTATTCTAAGCAGGGGCAGATAAGACCTTTTTAAATTTTAAGTAACTGCAATGAGGAAAAGTAATGATAAAAACGAAACAAAACCCCCAATTTTTTGGATGAAGATTTAGAAATTTGGATTATGTGATTCCTCCAAGACAAGTTCAAGGCTATATGGATTCCTAATATGTTGATAGAGTTAAGACGGTAAATTTCATTAGCTTCGAAGACAATAGGGTTATCAGGGGAGAAGAAGATAAAGAGATAGCCAGTAACTGTGTCTTGGAGGTATTAAATTTAACTAAATTTTGAGTGCCCCATTCAGATACTCTCTGCAAATCTGAGTTAAGAGTAGAAGAAAGAGTGATACGAGATTGATTACGAGTAACAGATGAAGGTTGTGAAGAAAAGGCAGAGGAAAAGTGAAGGGTAGAATCATCAGCAAAGGCATGAAGAAGAGAGGAAGATGGGGATTGTAGAAGATCATTGATGAAGAGAAGGAAGAGAGTAGGTGAAAGAACAGAGCCCTGTGGAACACCACTGGTAACAGAGAAAGGGCTAGATGTCGCGCCATCAACAACTACAGATATAGAACGGTCAGTAAGAAAACTGGAAATCAGAGAACTGAAAGAAGGGGTAAAGCCATAGGCAGGGACTTTGGCCAACAGAGCCTTGTGCCTGACTCTGTCAAAAGCCTTAGAGATATCAAGGGCGACGACAAAGTATTCCCCATAGTTCCTCAG
>JAXCGZ010008309.1:32500-42487 GCA_037179515.1 Halocaridina rubra
TATATAATATATTATATATATATATATATATATATATATATATAAAGTACTTTTGTGACCTAAGCTGGTCACCTTCTCAACGAAGGCGACTTAGTAATCATAAATCCTAGGTTTGAGTCCCGGTCGGGGTAAAAAAATGATTCATGTTTTCACATATGTAATGTACTTAATTGGTTATTTCATGGCCCGAATGAGATTGGGAATTGAATTAAATGCTAAAATGAAGCCACGAGTGAGGTTGGGGAATCTGTAATATGAACATAGTGGCATTCAGTTAGAATGCGTTCATTCCTAAGTATAGCAGATATAAGCTATAAGGTTTGGATTCCTTTTAACCTTCTGTGGTGTAGTGGTAGCGCCTTGACTTAGTAATCATAAGTCCTAAGTTCGAGTCCCGGTCGGGGTAAAAAATGATTCATGTTTTCACATATGTAATGTGCTTAATTGGTTATTTCATGGCCCGAATGAGATTGGGAATTGAATTAAATGCTAAAATGAAGCCACGAATGAGGTTGGGGAATCTGTAATATGAACATAGTGGCATTCAGTTAGAATGCGTTCATTCCTAAGTATAGCAGATATTAGCTATAAGGTTGGATTCCTTTTAACCTTCTGTGGTGTAGTGGTAGCGCCTTGACTTAGTAATCATAAGTCCTAGGTTCGAGTCCCAGTCGGGGTAAAAAATGATTCATGTTTTCACATATGTAATGTGCTTAATTGGTTATATATATATATATATATATATATATATATATATATATATATATATATATATATATATATATATATATATATATATATATTATATATATATATATATATATATATATATATATATATATATATATATATATATATATATATATATATATATATATATATCCAAGCAAGCACATTACATATGTGAAAACATGAATCATTTTTTACCCCGACCGGGACTCGAACCTAGGACTTATAATTACTTAGTCAAGGCGCTACCAACTACACACCACAGAAGGTATAAAAGGAATCCAACCTATAGCTTATATCTGCTATACTTAGGGATGAACGCATTCTATCTGAATGCCACTATGTTCATATTACAGATTCCCCAACCTCACTCGTAGCTTCATTTTAGCATTTAATTCAATTCCCAAAATCTCATTCGGGTCATACAATAACCAAGCAAGCACATTACATATGTGAAAACATGAATCATTTTTTACTCCGATCGGGACTCGAACCCAGGACACATAATTACTGTGCCAAGGCACTACCAACTACACCACAGAAGGTCTTAAAAGGGAAACAAATCTTACAGCTTTATCTGCTACACTAGGAATGAACTCATTCTATCTGAATGCTACTCTGTTCTTATTACAGTTTCCCCCAACCACACTCGTGGCTTCGTTTTCGCACTTAATTCAGATCTGAATCTAATAAGGGATCAACAATAATCAAATAAGCACATTACCATATGTGGCAATATGAATCATATTTAACTCCGAATGAGACTCGAACCTAGGACACATAATTACTGTGCCAAGGCGCTACCAACTACACCACAGAAGGTTCAAAGGGAAACAAACTTAGCTTTATTTGATATACTAGGAATGAACACATTCTATCTGATTGCCATTCTGTTCATATTACATTCTACCCCAACATCACTCATGGATTCGTTTTCCAATTTAATTCAAATCTCAATCTAATAAGGGACCAACAATAAGCCCATTACCTTATTTAGAAACTTTAATCATATTGTACCCCGACTAGGACTTGAACCTAGGAAACATAATTACTGTGCCAAGGCGCTACCAACTACACCACAGAAGGTTAAAAAGGAAACAAACCTCACAACTTTATCTGCTATACTAGGAATGAACGCATTCTAGCTGAATGCCACTCTGATCATATTACAGTCTCCCCCAACCTCACTCATGGCTTCGTTTTCGAATTTAATTCATAATTCAATCTAATACAGGACCAACAATAAAAACTTTACTATATATGAAAACTTCAATCATATTGCTCCCCTACAAGGACTTGAACCTAGGACACATAATTACTGTGCCAAGGCGCTACCAACTACACCACAGAAGGTTAAAAAGGAAACATACCTTACAGCTTTATCTGCTATACTAGGAATGAACACATTCTATCTGAACGCCACTCTGTTCATATTACAGTTTCCCCCAACCTCACTCGTGGCTTCGTTTTTGCATTTAATTCAAATCTCAATCTCATTAGGGACCAACAATAGTCAAATAAGCACATTACCATATGTGAAAACATGCATAATTTTTACCCCGACAGGGACTCGAACCTATAGCATGTAATTACTGTGCCAAGGCGCTACCAAGTACACCAAAGAAGGTTAAAAGGGAAGCAAACCTTACAGCTATATCTGCTATACCAGAAATGAATGCATTCTATCTGAATTCCACTCTGTTCATATTACAGTTTCCCCCAACCTCACTTGTGGCTTCGTTTTCGCATTTAATTTAAATCTCAGTCTAATAAGGGATCAACAAAAAGCACATTACCATATGTGAAAACATGAATCACAATTTACTCCGATTGGGACTTGAACCTATGACACATAATTACCGTGCAAAGGTGCTACCAACTACACCACAGAAGGTTAAAAGGGAAACAAAGTTTACAGCTTTATCTGCTATACTAGAAATGAATGCATTCTATCTGAATGGCACTCGGTTCATATTACAGATTCCATAATCTCACTTGTGACTTTGTTTTCACATTTAGTTCAAATCTCAATCTAATAAGGGATCAACAAAAAGCACATTACCATATATGAAAACAGGAATGAACACATTCTATCTGAATGCCACAAGTGAAGTTGAGGGAAACTGTAATATGAACTGAGTGGCATTCAGATAGAATTCATTCGTTCCCACTATAGCAGATAAAGCTGCAATGAGTTTCCCTTTTAACCTTCTTTGGTGTAGTTGGTAGCACTTTGGCACAGTAATTATGTGTCCTAGGTTAGAGTCCCAATCGGGGTAAAATAAGATTCAAGTTTTCACACATTGTAATGTGCTAATTTGATTATTGTTGGTCCCTTATTAGATTGAATTTGAATTATATGCGAAAACAAAGCCATGAGAAAGGTTTGGGGAAACTAATAAGAGCCGAGTGACATTAGATAGAATGCGTTCATTCCTAGTATAACAGATAAAACTGTGAGATTTTTTTCCCTTTTAATCTTCAGTGGTGTAGTCTGGTAGCGCTTGGGACAGTAATTATGTGTACTAGGTTAGAGTCCCAGTCGGGGTAAAATATGATTCATATATATATATATATATATATATATATATATATATATATATATATATATATATATATATATATATATATATGGAGAGAGAGAGAGAGAGAGAGAGAGAGAGAGAGAGAGAGAGAGAGAGTATATGATTTCTCATGAACTATGTAGTATTAAGTACAGATATATGAAATTATTATTATTATTATTATTATTATTATTATTATTATTATTATTATTATTATTATTATTATTATTATTATTATTACATGAAATCATTATGTGAAATCCTTGCGTTTTTGGATGTATTTCTTATTCTTTTGATGTGATCATTGATTGTTTTTTTTTTTTAGGATCTTGCTGCGTCTTTAATCTTGCGAATACGTAATTACAATGAAAGAAGAGCAGATCTTTTAAAATATTATGAATTAGTTACGCTTTGAAATATAAGGAAATAGATAAGTATATTGTTATTTACTTGCATGATGTTTATTCTTTACTTTCAAGAGTTTTATTTTTTTCTTTATACATCTTTTAAAAAGTATATTTACTCTTCTCAATATCTATAAACAAGAAATTGCGTCGTCATTTCAGAGCTTCTACACCAATTCTGGAAAACGTAAGTAAAGTGAATCAAGTGTACTTACATATATTACCACGATTAATGCCCCATAACCCGAGAGGCACAGCCGAGGGCTGGAATCGACCAAATGTAGAGTATGCAAATGTATCATTTCCGGAACCCTTTTTTTCAACCTAGGCCTAGTCTCCCTCCTCCCTCATCTCCTCCCATCCCTACTACATTTCAGCGTAGCCTATATTATTTATAGGCTGTATCAGAGCTAAGGCTACGTACGCCCTCATCTATAACGCATTATGGGTGCTCTCCTGCTCTCGCTTATTTCCTTCTTCTTACGTTGATAGTCACAACGCTGATGGCTTTGGGATTTGTTCGAGTCTGAATAAATTTAGTATATTATCCTCAATAGTCATGTTTTCTTTTGATATTTGACGTCCTTATTATCATATCATAGCGTCGTCCGTGTTATGTTGTCGCAGCCATTCTTCGTACATATCTTATTCGCCATTCTCCCTTCATTTTCTGCCCTGGTCGCCTTCGTTAATTGCTCTCCATCCTATTTTACCCCTCAGTTGCATATTTTCTTGTTGATCATATTTGGCTCTATGAGTACGTAAGATTTATTTCGTGGTTATATATATCTTTATGTCTTGAGTTCAAGATTATTTATTAGCCTGATTTTGTGTGTGTGTGTATATATATATATATATATATATATATATATATATATATATATATATATATATATATATATATATATATATATATATATATATATATATATATATATGTATATGTATATATATATATATATATATATATATATATATATATATATATATATATATATATATATATATATATATATATATATATATATATATATATATATATATATATATATATATATATATATATATATATATGTATATATATATATATATATATATATATATATATATATATATATATATATATATATATATATATATATATATATATATATATATATATATATATATATATATATATATATATATATATGAATCATTTTTTACCCCGACCGGGACTCGAACCTAGAACTTATAATTACTAAGTCAAGGCGCTACCAACTACACACCACAGAAGGTATAAAAGGAATCCAACCTTATAGCTTATATCTGCTATACTTAGAGATGAACGCATTCTATCTGAATGCCACTATGTTCATATTACAGATTCCCCAACCTCACTCGTGGCTTCATTTTAGCATTTAATTCAATTCCCAATCTCATTTGGGTCATAAAATAACCAAGCAAGCACATTACATATGTGAAAACATGAATCATTTTTTACCCCGACCGGGACTCGAACCTAGAACTTATAATTACTAAGTCAAGGCGCTACCAACTACACACCACAGAAGGTATAAAAGGAATCCAACCTTATAGCTTATATCTGCTATACTTAGGGATGAACGCATTCTATCTGAATGCCACTATGTTCATATTACAGATTCCCCAACCTCACTCGTGGCTTCATTTTAGCATTTAATTCAATTCCCAATCTCATTTGGGTCATACAATAACCAAGCAAGCACATTACATATGTGAAAACATGAATCATTTTTTACCCCGACCGGGACTCGAACCTAGAACTTATAATTACTAAGTCAAGGCGCTACCAACTACACACCAAAGAAGGTATAAAAGGAATCCAGCCTTATAGCTTATATCTGCTATACTTAGGGATGAACGCATTCTATCTGAATGCCACTATGTTCATATTACAGATTCCCCAACCTCACTCGTGGCTTCATTTTAGCATTTAATTCAATTCCCAATCTCATTTGGGTCATACAATAACCAAGCAAGCACATTACATATGTGAAAACATGAATCATTTTTTACCCCGACCGGGACTCGAACCTAGAACTTATAATTACTAAGTCAAGGCGCTACCAACTACACACCACAGAAGGTATAAAAGGAATCCAACCTTATAGCTTATATCTGCTATACTTAAGGATGAACGCATTCTATCTGAATGCCACTATGTTCATATTATATATTCCCCAACCTCACTCGTGGCTTCATTTTAGCATTTAATTCAATTCCCAATCTCATTTGGGTCATACAATAACCAAGCAAGCACATTACATTTGTGAAAACATGAATCATTTTTTACCCCGACCGGGACTCGAATCTAGAACTTATAATTACTAAGTCAAGGTGCTACCAACTACACACCACAGAAGGTGGCCTTCAGATAGAATGCGTTCATCCCTAAGTATAGCAGATATAAGCTATAAGGTTGGATTCCTTTTATACCTTCTGTGGTGTGTAGTTGGTAGCACCTTGACTTAGTAATTATAAGTTTTAGGTTCGAGTCCCGGTCGGGGTAAAAAATGATTCATGTTTTCACATATGTAATGTGCTTGCTTGGTTATTGTATGACCCAAATGAGATTGGGAATTGAATTAAATGCTAAAATGAAGCCACGAGTGAGGTTGGGGAATCTGTAATATGAACATAGTGGCATTCAGATAGAATGCGTTCATCCCTAATTATAGCAGATATAAGCTATAAGGTTGGATTCCTTTTATACCTTCTGTGGTGTGTAGTTGGTAGCGCCTTGACATAGTAATTATAAGTTCTAGGTTCGAGTCCCTGTCGGGGTAAAAAATGATTCATGTTTTCACATATGTAATGTGCTTGCTTGGTTATTTTATGACCCAAATGAGATTGGGAATTGAATTAAATGCTAAAATGAAGCCACGAGTGAGGTTGGGGAATCTGTAAAATGAACATAGTGGCATTCAGATAGAATGCGTTCATCCCTAAGTATAGCAGATATAAGCTATAAGGTTGGATTCCTTTTATACCTTCTGTGGTGTGTAGTTGGTAGCGCCTTGACTTAGTAATTATAAGTTCTAGGTTCGAGTCCCTGTCGGGGTAAAAAATGATTCATGTTTTCACATATGTAATGTGCTTGCTTGGTTATTTTATGACCCAAATGAGATTGGGAATTGAATTAAATGCTAAAATGAAGCCACGAGTGAGGTTGGGGAATCTGTAAAATGAACATAGTGGCATTCAGATAGAATGCGTTCATCCCTAAGTATAGCAGATATAAGCTATAAGGTTGGATTCCTTTTATACCTTCTGTGGTGTGTAGTTGGTAGCGCTTTGACTTAGTAATTATAAGTTCTAGGTTCGAGTCCCGGTCGGGGTAAAAAATGATTCATGTTTTCACATATGTAATGTGCTTGCTTGGTTATTGTATGACCCAAATGAGATTGGGAATTGAATTAAATGCTAAAATGAAGCCACGAGTGAGGTTGGGGAATCTGTAATATGAACATAGTGGCATTCAGATAGAATGCGTTCATCCCTAAGTATAGCAGATATAAGCTATAAGGTTGGATTCCTTTTATACCTTCTGTGGTGTGTAGTTGGTAGCGCCTTGACTTAGTAATTATAAGTTCTAGGTTCGAGTCCCAGTCAGGGTAAAAAAATGATTCATGTTTTCACATATGTAATGTGCTTGCTTGGTTATTGTATGACCCAAATGAGATTGGGAATTGAGTTAAATGCTAAAATGAAGCCACGAGTGAGGTTGGGGAATCTGTAATATGAACATAGTGGCATTCAGATAGAATGCGTTCATCCCTAATTATAGCAGATATAAGCTATAAGGTTGGATTCCTTTTATACCTTCTGTGGTGTGTAGTTGGTAGCACCTTGACTTAGTAATTATAAGTTCTAGGTTCGAGTCCCGGTCGGGGTAAAAAATGATTCATGTTTTCACATATGTAATGTGCTTGCTTGGTTATTGTATGACCCAAATGAGATTGGGAATTGAATTAAATGCTAAAATGAAGCCACGAGTGAGGTTGGGGAATCTGTAATATGAACATAGTGGCATTCAGATAGAATGCGTTCATCCCTAAGTATAGCAGATATAAGCTATAAGGTTGGATTCCTTTTATACCTTCTGTGGTGTGTAGTTGGTAGCGCCTTGACTTAGTAATTATAAGTTCTAGGTTCGAGTCCCGGTCGGGGTAAAAAAATGATTCATGTTTTCACATATGTAATGTGCTTGCTTGGTTATTGTATGACCCAAATGAGATTGGGAATTGAATTAAATGCTAAAATGAAGCCACGAGTGAGGTTGGGGAATCTGTAATATGAACATAGTGGCATTCAGATAGAATGCGTTCATCCCTAAGTATAGCAGATATAAGCTATAAGGTTGGATTCCTTTTATACCTTCTGTGGTGTGTAGTTGGTAGTGCTTTGACTTAGTAATTAAAAGTTCTAGGTTCGAGTCCCGGTCGGGGTAAAAAATGATTCATGTTTTCACATATGTAATGTGCTTGCTTGGTTATTGTATGACCCAAATGAGATTGGGAATTGAATTAAATGCTAAAATGAAGCCACGAATGAGGTTGGGGAATCTGTAATATGAACATAGTGGCATTCAGATAGAATGCGTTCATCCCTAAGTATAGCAGATATAAGCTATGAGGTTGGATTCCTTTTATACCTTCTGTGGCGTGTAGTTGGTAGCGCCTTGACTTAGTAATTATAAGTTCTAGGTTCGAGTCCCGGTCGGGGTAAAAAATGATTCATGTTTTCACATATGTAATGTGCTTGCTTGGTTATATATATATATATATATATATATATATATATATATATATATATATATATATATATATATATATATATATATATATATATATATATATATATATATATATATATATATATATATATATATATATATATATATATATATATAAATAAATATATATATATATATATATATATATATATATATATATATATATATATATATATATATATATATATATATATATATATATATATATATACATATATATATATATATATATATATATATATATATATATATATATATATATATATATATATATATATATATATATATATATATATATATATATATATATATATATATATATATATATATATATATATATATATATATATATATATATATATATATATATATATATATATATATATATATATATATATATATATATATATATATATATATATATATATATATATATATATATATATATAAGAACATAAGAACATAAGAACATAAGAATAGAGGACACTGCAACATGCCTACTGGCACACACGAGGCAGCTCCATTTTTGAATTGCATTTTCAGCATGTCTAACCTATTCTATTCTACTCTACTTACTTATTCTGTTTTTCTTTTTATGATTTTTCTAATAAGCACTAACCTATTCATACCCACCCTACCTCTGTCATATGTCTATCTAATCTACATTTGAAGGTGTCTAAGGTATTGGCATTTACTATCATACTAGGAAGCTTGTTCCATGCATCAGCTACTCTATTACCAAACCAATTTTTACCAATTTCCCTTCTGAACCTAAATTTATCAAGCTTAAATCCATTATTACGAGTTCTGGTTTGATCATGAATTTTTAAAACTTTATTAATATCTACCTTGTTAATCCCTTTAAACCATTTATACACTTCAATCATATCCCCCCTAACTCTTCGCCTCTCTAGAGAATGTAGATTAAGTTTTTTTAATCTGTCCTCATATGGTAGATTTCTGATATTGTGTATCATCTTGGTCATTCTTCGTTGCACTCTCTCCAAGGATTCAATTTCCATTCTATAATAGGGTGACCAGAATTGCACAGCATAATCTAAATGGGGCCTAACTAATGCAAGATAGAGCTGCAAAATAACTTTTTCCGTCCTATTGCTGACGCTTCTTGAGATAAATCCTAAAATTCTGTTTGCTTTATTTCTGACTGCTGTGCATTGCTCTCTTGGCTTAAGACTACTACTCACAAGAACTCCCAAATCCCTTTCACACTGAGAACTCACGATTTCATGGTTATTTAGCTTATAACTAGTATTGTCTTTTATAGTACCCATTTTAACTACTTTACATTTTTCAACATTAAATTCCATTTGCCATTTGTCCGACCATTCAGATAATCTATTTAGATCTTCCTGTAAAGCATGAATGTCTTCTTTTCCATTTATAGTTCTACCTATTTTAGTGTCATCTGCGAATTTACTTAGGTTACTACTGATATCCGAATCCAGATCATTTA
>JAXCGZ010008310.1:0-42453 GCA_037179515.1 Halocaridina rubra
TCATCCAGTAAAATGACATTGGAAACTCATTATAGGTGTTCTCATGCTTTCAGTTTCCCATTATAAACAGTGTGTCATTTCTGTTTCTGAAATTGCAGTGTCCTGTATTCTACTCTGCCTGTGTGACAGAGGTAATCATCGAATTGAGGCCAAAGTCTTGGCATACGTCCGTGGTGCCGGGAAACGAAATCGTGCTCACCACCTCCGGGATTCGAGGCAGCATTTCATAAAATTTAATTTGAGAAATTTAATTCAATTCTTTTAATGTCATTGCATTTCCAAAATTAAAAGAAAGTTGAATTCTGAGTTTCATTTAACCGACTAATGGTAATAGTCCTTCTTATAAAGGATGCCTTAGACCTTCGAATCTGAGCTGTACAGCGATTCCTAGCTATAATAAAAGCAGAGCGAGTTAAATCGGAAGGAGAGGCTTGGTAAGATCGGTGAGCCTGATTCCTAGCCTGGATAGCCATGGAGCAGGCACGGTCAAACCAAGGTTTAGGGGGAGAGAAAGTTTTTGTAGAAGAGGGGATGTACGCCTCCATTCCCGCGGTCACGATCTCGGCAACTTTTACAGCTACCCGATCAGGGTTGCGGGACCGAAAGCAGTAGTCATCCCATGGAAAGTCAAAGAGAAAGTTACACAAATTTTCATATTGAGTTCGCTCGAAGTGCCAAGGGCGGCATTGAGTAGCAGGGATTGGTGGTGGGGGAGCGAAAATGGAAGAGACAGAGATCATGGAGTGGTCAGATTTACCAAGAGGGGAAAGCATGGAATAAGAGTAGTTTGAAGGGTTAGAAGTAAAAAAAAGGTCAAGAATGTTAGCAGCATGTTCGTGATGATCAGGAACACGAGTAGGATGTTTGATAATTTGCTCCAGATCATGAGTAATAGAGAAAGCAAGAGCCTCGCTTCCTCCCACATCAGTGTGAGAAGAATGAATCCACTCACTGTGGTGTACATTGAAGTCTCCAATGTAGAGAACTTCGGCATGTGGGTGAGAAGATAGCAAGGACTCATGGCACGAGGAGAGATATTCAAAGAAAGATACAAACTCGGTGGAGTTTGGAGAACAGTAGCAGAAGCAAAGGATGACAGTGGTAGTGGAGAGATAGACTTTTAGCCAGAGAACATCAAAGTCAGGAGATTCAAGGTCCATGAGCCTCGCAGTAGGAGTGTTAATGTTGCAGTAAGCACAGACCCCACCTTTGGAACGAAAACGAGTATACAGATTATAGTGGGAGATTTGGAAAGGGTCAGTGGAAGCATGTATAGACAACTGGGTCTCAGATAGGAGGAGGAGGTTAGGGAGGAAAGTGCCCAAGTGCTGTTCCACAGACAAAAGATTAGAGTTCAGCCCACGAATGTTTGAATTGTGAAGAGTGAAAGAAGCAGATCTATTAGGAGGTGCAAGGTTAAGAGCAGAACCATTACTACCACCAGGCGTGTCTGCCCTCAAGCCAATGGTGGAGTCAACACGATCCCCGGAGATTCTTCGCACCCCACTATGCCGGGTACTGGGGGCCATTAGTTGTGAACCTTCCATAAATAATGACAAAATGTGAGGAAAAGGAAAGTAAAAGAGACAGATGTGCAGAATGTTGTGACTTGTCAAATGTAATGGAATAGCAAGAGATGTGTAATGAATATGCCAGAATATTCGGTGTAGATGTAGGCATGAGGAAAGAACCGTCCTGAAGGAAGATTCAACCTGGAACCATCTGGACCAGTCCTAGTTGCATCCTAATACCTTCAGTCGTAGTCTTTCAACGGGCAGCTGGTGCCATGGCCAACCAACTATCCTTCATCTTGGAAGCATGCTCTAGTTCAACCTGTTCCTAAGAAGGGTGACCGCTCTATTCCTTCTAACTACCGACCTATTGCTCTAACCTCCTCTATAGCTAAAGTTTTTGAAACTTTGCTCAATGCTCACTTCTTGAAATGCCTTGAATCTAACTCACTTATCTCCGATCACCAGTACGGCTTCCGCAAGGCAAGATCCACTGGTGATCTCCTGTCCTATCTTACTCATGTATGGTCATCTTCTCTGAGGAACTATGGGGAATCCTTTGTCGTCGCCCTTGATATCTCTAAGGCTTTTGACAGAGTCTGGCACAAGGCTCTGTTGGCCAAACTCCCTGCCTATGGCTTTACCCCTTCTTTCTGTTCTCTGATTTCCAGTTTTCTTACTGACCGTTCTATATCTGTAGTTGTTGATAGCGCGACATCTAGCCCTTTCTCTGTGTCCAGTGGTGTTCCACAGGGCTCTGTTCTTTCACCTACTCTCTTCCTTCTCTTCATCAATGATCTTCTACAGTCCCCATCTTCCTCTCTTCTTCATGCCTTTGCCGATGATTCTACCCTTCACTTTTCCTCTGCCTTTTCTTCACAACCTTCATCTGTTACTCGTAATCAATCTCGTATCACTCTTTCTTCTCCTCTTAACTCCGATTTGCAGAGAGTATCTGAATGGGGCACTCAAAATTTAGTTAAATTCAATGCCTCCAAGACACAGTTTCTGGCTATCTCTTTGTCTTCTTCTCCTCCTGATAACCCTATTGTCTTCGAAACTAATGAATGTTACCCTCTTAACTCTATCAATATATTAGGAATCCATATAGCCTCTAACTTGTCTTGGAGGAATCACATAATCCAAATTTCTAAATCTTCATCCAAAAAATTGGGGGTTTTGTTTCGTTTTCGTTATTACTTTTCCTCATTGCAGTTACTTAAAATTTACAAAGGTCTTATCTGCCCCTGCTTAGAATACTGCTCACACATCTGGGGTGCTTCTTCCTTTACTTATCTTCTTGATAGGGTTGAATCTAAGGCAGTCAGACTCATTAATGATCCTTCTCTTACTTCTAACCTGGATTCTCTCTCTCTTCGCCGCAAGGTATCTTCCCTTTCGCTTTTCTATCGCTACTACTTCCATCGCTGCTCTGATGAGTTGGCGAGTTGCATCCTTCCTCCACTGCCGAGGCCGCGTAACACTCGCCAAGCGGCCTCATCTCACAGGTACTGTGTGGAGACTTGTAGCTCGCGGATTGGTCGGTGCAGCGACTGCTTCTTCCCATCTACCTCCAGACTCTGGAACTCTCTTCCTCCTTCTGTCTTTCCTAGTTCTTATGACCTTTCATCCTTCAAAAAGCAGATCTATCGTCATCTCAGAGCCTAGTCCTCCATATCTCTGGGTCCTCTTTACTTTGACTGTTTTTTCTGTCTGTCGTTTTCCTTTGTGTGACATTACCTCATCTCTGCCTTGCCCTTAACTTTTTCTTTTCCTTCATCTTGGTATTTTCTCGTGCCAGGGCCTTTGTTGATGAGGGCAGTTTCTGCCTATCTCGGTGTCACACTCTTAAAAAAAAAAAAAAAAGTACAAATATCTGTCCTGTCTGTTTGTGAGCTCTTAACCGAGCTCGGTACTTTGAGTCCCCTTAGTAAAACAGAATCTTAACAACACTCTACCATCCTAACCCCTAACAAGCTCATCCTCCTCACACTCCTAAGCCTTATTACGGCCATGCACCCACACTCAAGAAGGTTGACCCGGTAAGATCTAAGCCTCAGCAGTTCAGAGGCAAAGGCCATTACTCTGCTCCACTTTCCCAGGGTTTTCAGCCAAACTCTAAGAGTCACCACGCTCCCTCACACAGTGGTGGCCCACATAGTCGTCTGACCACTCACTTGGCCCATGTTGTGGAAACAAGGCCAGAAAGGGCCACCGAAGATAACGCCGAGGAACCACTACACAAACTTGCCAATGTGGAATTCATCGAACATGATGATCTGGAAATGATCCCAAAATGCCTAGAAACCATAAATGGTATGGAAGCTTAGATAGCCCTCGACACTGGGGCCAATGGCAGACTTGTTGATGAGAGATTCGTCAGGGATGAAGATTTTACCAGCAAAGTCGTTCGTGTACTGGTTGCTGAAGGAACACCCCAAATACGACGCTGTTGTGTCATTTACCTGGATTGCAAATACTACAAGGGAAAAGCCCCAGCTGTGGCAATGATTGGGCTTATGTACCCTGTCTTGATGGGTCGTGCACTGAACCTAGTTCCTACTTTCCAGGCCGTCCTTTACCATAAGGACATTTCTCGTTATAACTTCCCTCGGGGGAAGTCACATGAAGCCATTTCAGCAGCAACTCCTGGCCTCGATGCCAGGAATATGGACGATTCTCCGACTGACTCCTTTGAGTCTGCTGCAGTCAGTACACGTAATGTGGAGCGTGGAGAGTTTCCCCCTCCTTTACCAGATGATGCACATCTACAGCCATTGAAGTCCCGTCCAGCCTTTGTCAAATTGCAGCAAGACTGCCCCAGCCTCAAACGCTGGATGCAGCAGGCCACGGAGGGAAGGACCTCCACGGTGAGAGAAGGAGGACAGATCACTTATGCCTTTGAAGGTGGAGTGATTTGTAGGCATGTGACTAAAGATGGCCACACCTTTAAACAGTTGGTGGTGCCCGCTTCGTTGCACCGCCAGGCTATGTATGTGGCACACCATTTACCTCTGAGTGGACACAGGGGCAAAGCAAAAACTCGGCACGTCCTTCAGAAGGCCTTTGCGTGGCCAAACATGTATGCCGAGGTAGACAGATATGTAGGCTCCTGCCCTGTCTGTCAATCCACCTCTACGGCACCTGTACCAAAAGTTCCCATGGGGATAACTAAGCTCTCAATGGAACCATTTTCTAAGGTTGCTATTGACATATTAGGTCCTATTAATCCAGCTTCGGCCACGGGGAAACAGTTCTTCCTGGTATATGTTGACCTGGCAACAAGGTACCCAGATGCAGTGCCACTGCCTTCTATCACAACTGAAGCAGTCGCTCATGCCCTATTTGAAATGTGCTCCAAGGTTGGCTTTCCTGAGCAGATCACTTCTGACAATGGAAGTCAGTTTACAAGTAGGCACTTTGAGGCTTTCTGTAACCTTTTAGAAATGAAGCATATTCGTACGAGTGTCTATCATGCCCAATCAAATGGAGCATGTGAACGCTATAACGGGACATTGAAGCGATGTTTGCGCAAGCTAGTGATAGATATACCTAGGCAGTGGGACAAGTACGTCCCTGCTGCACTTTTCTCCTTCAGAGACACGCCCCACGACACTACTGGATACTCGCCTTTCGATCTGATTTATGGTCAAAAGGTAAGAGGCTCAGTGGAATTCTTGGCAGAATGTTGGGATTCACCTACCATCGAAGATGACGATAGGGGCGTCCATGATTATAATTTGAAGTTTTCATCTCACCTCAAAAAGTCTTGGAAAACTGCACAATTAGCCATTAAGGGTCACCAGCAGACTGCCAAGCTCCTCTTTGACAAGCGTTCGAGGCGTCGTGCCCTGACACCCGGAGATCGAGCTCTGTTACTTCTTCTAACAGATACCCGCAAGCTAATGCTACGCTGGAAAGGACCGTACACTGTGGTACACCGGGTGACCCCTAACAATTATGTGCTAAATGTTGATGGCAATAACAGGAAATACCACATTAGCCAGCTGAAGCTTTATTGTGAGGACCCGGAGGCCCACAGGGATCCTGTGCTGGCACTCTCAGCAACCCCTATAGATGCCCTCAGCATCAACAGAACCCTCGAGGCTGCAGCAACACAGGTGGTTCATTATAGCCACCCCTTACTTCCTATATTGGAATACTCCACCCTTGCAGTGGAAACAGACTTACGGAAGTGGAGTTTTTCGGAAGAAGCCCCTCTGGCCGCAGCCAACGCCCTTGCAATTGAAGACACAAGATTGACTTTTGATAATGGTAAGGATCCTACCATTCCCACACACCGAAAGGGAAGTGTGAGTAATTGCATTATTAACTCCAGACTGCAACCGAGTCAACGGGAACAACTGAACAAGCTATTAGAGGACTATGAGAACGTCTTCAACGACCTCCCAGGCATTACCACTACCCTTGAGCATCATGTCATATTGACTCACCCAGAGCCATTTCAATATTCCTATGGTCTTCCCCACCAGCTGTCCTTACGGCTGAAGGAAGATCTTGACACTTGGGTCCGCCTCGGAATAGTTGAAAAGAGCATTTCGCCTTTGTGTTTGCCGCTACTTGCAGTGCGTAAGTGAGATGGCAGCCACAGGTTCTGCCTTGACTGTCGTAAGCTTAACTCCCATACCATCTTTGATGGAGAGCCCATTATTGATACCGAGTATATTTTCTCGTTGCTTTCCCAAGCCCGTTACCTGTCCAAGTTGGATCTGGCCAGTGGATTTTGGCAAGTTTCGTTAAGCGAGACTACCAAGCCTCTTACAGCCTTTTCCACAAGATATGATCTATACCAGTTCAGGGTCATGCCTTTTGGTATGGTAAATGCCCCTGGCTGCTTCAGCAGACTCATGAGGATAGTACTACAGGATCTCGACAATGTTTCATGCATTATAAACGACACCCTGGTGCATTCTCAGGATTGGTCATCGCACCTCGAGACCCTCCGCAGAGTTCTCACCTGTCTGAACAAGCATGGACTTCAATTAAAACCTTCCAAATGTGAGATTGGCTTCACACAATTGCAGCATCTCGGCCACGTGGTTGGAGAAGGAGCTATGTCCCCTTTACATGACAGGGTGCAAGCCATTAAGGATATGGAGAAACCTGCTACTGTCACTCAACTGAGATCATTCCTGGGTAGTGTCGGCTACTACCAATGGTTCATTCCACACTTTAATACTATCGCTGCCCCTTTGCAGCAAATGACCTCCTCAAAGCAAGGTAAAACCTCCCCTGTCCAACGGACAGATGAAGCAGACCGATGCCTCAGACCAAGGCCTGGGTGCCGTGCTCTTGCAAGCCCGATCAGACAACTCAGCAGAAGTAGCTCCAGTGCGATATGCAAGCCGCAGGCTTCGCCCTGCAGAGCGAAATTACTTCACCGTGGAGGAGGCGCTAGCTACATATTGGAAAATAAAGAAATTTGAAGTCCATCTGTATGGCCAACATTTTACACTGAGAAACGACCACCAACCTCTCCTATATTTTCAGACTGCAGACAAGCTAAATCCTCTCCTGAAAAGGTGGGCACTTTACCTGAATCTTTTCAAATTCACTGTCCAACATGTTCATGGTAAGGACAATGACCTTGCTGATCTACTAAGTCGACGGTCGTTACCCTCAAATGAGGAAGCTGGTGCTCTTAGTCTAAATTTGACTAGTCGGTAAAGATTACTTCTCTAATGTGTTGTTTATTTTTTATGTTTATCTTTTGTGTCTTTAATACTGTACTGTACTTGTTTATTTTAGCGTACAAACGTAATTCCTAAAGGAAGATGAAATTGATTAAGAATAATTCTTTGATCGTAGTTTTATATTTCCCTTTGTGTGACTTTGAAAGCCAGCACATGGTGGAAACATTTCAGCTTAGTGTTGAATACCTGAAACTGTTTTAAATCCAGTCGCCAATGTTAATGACGACTTGGTTCAAATTTTTCATTTGCGTATGCTGTATTTTTTTTGTATTTTATATTATTGCCTTCTTGCATGTGAAGCATTCCTAAACTTGAATATTGATATTCACTGATATCTAATTGTGATTTAATATTCTTGAAATCTGAATTTGATCACATTTCTTTTATGTTTTGCATGTCATTTAATGTTTTGTTATAAGACTTGTTCACTTTTCCTAATAGTATGATATGTTCCAGTGGTGGATCCCATTCTAACTGTTCATTTGATCTTTTCCATGAGAAGGATATCTCATCCCTCATAATAAGACTGAAGTCACCGTAACTTCCTCTGTTCTTTTTTCGCCTTCTGTAGTAGAATTTTGCTAAATCAATATTCTCTAGAAAGGGCCTTTGTGACAGAGTGTTTCACTCAAAGTCACCAGAGGCTGTTAGATGCCTTATTAATTAATTTAGTAACTTAACTCTCATTTTTCTAACATAAAAAATAATTCCCACTTCTTGACTTTTGCAGATTATGATTATTTGCAATTTATATTTTAGCTTATAGCTAATTTTAAATATACCTTATTTACTCTTCTTGTATGTGTAGAAGTATAGCCCCGATATAAAGGCTGCTCCTACTTTTCACATCTTCAGTGAACTCACCAGATACATTTTGTTTACAATTTTCTTATTATAAAAATTGTCCTTGCTAACGATTTTGTTATGAATTTGATCTTGCTGTTACGTCATTAGCCTGCCTAGATATATATCAGTAGCTTCTTTATTATTTGAGTATTTAAATTTCGTCTCCTACAAACAAAGACCGTTCTGGAGATTGTTTACCAGTAACCTAACTTTTCATTATTGTTCTCATTTTATTTTATTTGCTTCCACTTGTTGCACCTAAAATACTGTCTCTCCCTTGCATCTCTGCTATAATTGCCTGCCAGGGACCACCACTAAAGTAGTCCTTAAATGATATCAGAGCCAGTTACTGCTCTAGAAATGTATCCTGAAGATGACGGCACCAGGAGGGACAATGAAACCTCCTCTTTTGGCGCCCAAACACCGCAGAGGCAACATCTCACCTGAGCAGTCTAAGTTTATTTCAAACATTTATGTGGCATCTTCACAGTAATTCATCTGGCACAACAAGGTGAGGGATTGTGTATGGTAAAGCTCATGTGTCAAACAAATTGGTTTTTCGAGGATTAGTTACATTCGTTACTGGCTAAATCTTATGAATATTTTTCTCAGAATCCATTCCCATATAAACAAAATTTTGTAGATTACCTAACTGGTATCTCACTTGCCAGAGTTAATTCCTTAACCTTTAAGTTACAGCTGATATACATTGCTAAGAATTTTCTTTTCATTGAATGTGATAAATGAAAATCCAATCCTCTGCAGACTTGTTATGAGCCCGTAAAAATGTATCCCTATTTCTAATAAATTCTAATTTCATTTTACCTCTTTCTATCATCATAAATAAAGTGTTTTATGTCAAAAACTAGTGAATAAAGCTATTTGCTATATAAATTGCAAATAATTAATCATTTAGCTGAAGTGTTTTATGCTATAAACTACAAATAATTAAAAGTTAATTTTACCCTGTTGGCTTTGCAAATATTTCTTGTTAACCACAATCTAATGAACGCATACTGTATTTATCTTGCTAATTCTTCATATGTTGGGGATAAAGTGTTTTGAGTTATAAGTTGCAACTACTTCAAAAGGTGGTTTTAAACCCCTTTTTTCATTGCAAACAGTTCTTGATAACCAAAAGTGAATGAATACTGTATTTATCTCGTAGATTGTTCCTTTATCCTAAATAGAGTGTTTTACCATATTAATTGTAAATCAGTAATAAGCATTGCAACTTTTGTGGTTGCCCTCAATTTGAGGAATACATACAGTACTGTATTTGTCTTGCTTATTCTTCATTTATTTTGAATAAATTGTTTTCCTTTAATACCAGTAAAGAATTAATTGTTTTGTATGCTATTATGGTAGCATAAATATTTCTGGTTAGCTGTGACTAACCAATATATTTTTATCCAGTAGAATAATATTGGAGACTCATTATATGTGTGTTCATGCTTTCAGTTTCCCATTATTAACCGTGTGTCATTTCTGTTTCTGAAATTGCAGTGTCCTCTATTCTACTCTGCCTGTGTGACAGAGGTAATCGTCGAGTTGAGGCCAAAGTCTTTGCATACGTTCGTGGTGCCGGGAAACGAAATCATGCTCACCACCTCCGGGATTTGAGGCAGCATTTCATAAAATTTAATTTGAGAAATTTAATTCAATTCTTTTAATGTCATTGCATTTTCAAAATTAAAAGAAAGATGAATTCTGAGTCTCATTTAACAGAATTATGGTATTATTTAGTGCCCTGTGGGGTGGACACAATATCAAAGAATAGCCTCACCGTATTCCCTGCGTGTCGTAAAAGGCGACTAAAAGTGGACGGGGCGGGGGACTAGGAATTCCCCCCCCCTTGTATCAACCTCCTGCGAGACGTCAAAGAAGAAGGGGAGTAGAGGGGAGAATAACTTCTCCCCAAACTCTAGTTTTGGGGTGTCTAAATGTGCGTGGTTGTAGTACGATAGAGAGCAAAAGATGTGAGATTGGATATATGTTTGGTAAGAGGAGGATGGATGTATTGGCATTGTGAGAGACGAAGATGAAAGGAATAGGAGAAGTGGCATTTGGTGATTTGACGGGTAGGGTGTCTGGGGTTGAAAGGGGGAGAGCGAGAGAAGGTGTGGCATTATTGCTGGGTGAATGGATGGCAAATCAGGTAGTGGAATGGAAAGAAGTGTCATCTAGGCTGATGTGGGTGAGGGCTAGGATAGGAAGGGAATGTTGGGCTTTTGTTAGTGTGTATGGGCCAGGATGTGAGAGAAGTGAGGAAGAGCGGGATGAATTCTGGAATGAGTTAACTAGATGTGTGGATGGTCTGAGTAGAAGGAACTAAGTAGTTGTGTTGGGTGACTTGAATGCCAGAGTGGGTGATGGAGAGATAGAAGTTGTTGTAGGAAAGTATGGGGTACCAGGTGGGAATGAGAGTGGCGAGAGACTGTTAGATATGTGTGTGAAGCAAGAGTTGGTGATAGGTAATAGTTTATTTAAGAAGAAGTTAATAAATAAGTATACATGGATGAGAGTGGCAAATGGAAGAGTGAAAGAAAGAGCATTGATGGATTATGTGTTGGTAGCAAAGAGCATGATTGGTAGAGTGAAAGATGTACATGCATTCAGGGGTGTGGCTGCTGGGATGTCTGATAATTTTTTGGTTGAAGCAAAAGTGGTAGTAGCAAAAGAGTGGGGAAATAGTGTGGGGGGATGTAGAAGGGATATAGTGAAGGTGGAAGAGTTGAAAAAGCCAGAGAAGAGACAGGAATATCAGGACAGGTTGAGAGTGGCATATGACAGGGTGAAAGAAAGAGAAGTTGGGGAGTTAGAGGAGGAATGGGGGTTGATGAAAGAATGTTTTGTGGGACATGCAAGTGATATGTGTGGAAAGAGGTTTGTTGGAGGTGGCATGAGGAGGGGCAGCGAGTGGTGGAATGAAGGGGTGAAAATGAAGGTGGAAGAGAAAAAGAGGGCTTTTGAGGAATGGCTGCAGTGTAAAAGTAGGGAGAAGTATGAAAGATATAGGGAGAAAAATGTGGAAACCAAGCGGAAGGTACAGGAAGAGAAGAGGTTGGCAAATGTTAGGTGGGGACAGGATTTTAGTAGGTCATTTTTTTCCAAAAAGAAGTGAAGAGAGCAAGGAAGGGTGGATCGAGGATGGAAGAGACAGTGAAAGATGTGAATGGACAGATGTTAAGAAGGAACGATGCAAGGAAAAGATGGGCAGAAAATATTGAGTGCTTGCTGAATGTTGAGGAAGATAGAAAGGCAGCTATAGTGGCAGAGGGAGGGGTTCAAGGGCCAGTAATGGGAGATGAAAATGAGAGAGAGATTACAAGAGAGGAGGTGAAAAGGGCATTGTATGAAGCAAAAGCAGGTAAAGCACCTGGAATGGATGGTGTGAGAGTAGAGATGTTGAAAGAAGGGGGTGTGACTGCATTGTAATGGTTAGTGAGAGTGTTTAATATATGCTTTTTGTTGTCATTGGTGCCAGTGGATTGGGTGATTGCCTGTATAGTGCCCCTATACAAAGGTAAGGGAGATATGTATGTGTGACAGAGTGATTACCTAATTGCCTAATTGTGATTACCTAATTGTGTTTACGGGAAAGAGCCCAAAGCTCGTATCTTCCCGTCTTCTGATCGGTTCCATTTTATACTTAGTGATACTTATCATACCTGTCATTAAAACTATGGATTGAGATAGCATTAACTACCTCCTCGCTTAGCCAATTCCAATTATCAACTACTCTTACACTGAAAAAGTATTTCATTACATCCTGCAAAGAAGTTTTCTTACGAAGCTTCAAACTATGACCTCTAGTTCTAGAGCCAGCCATATCAAAATATCGATCCCTATCCACTCTATCATAACCATGAAGGAATTTAAAGACTGTCACCATATCCCCCCTCACTCTTCTAGCTTCGAGTGATGGTAAGTCTAATTCCCTCAGCCTCTCATCATAACTGAGATTGCGTATTTCTGGCACCAGTTTCGTGGCATGTCTTTGAACTTTTTCAAGCTTAGCTATGTGCTTTTTCAAAAGGATTCCAAAAGGGGGCTGCATATTCGAGTTTTGGCCTCACATAGGTTACATAAATATTTCTGAACATTTCCTTGTCCATGTGCCTGAAGGCTACCCTTACATTTGATAAGAATGCATATGCTGCCCTTACTATGCCATTTATATGTATTTCTGGAGACAAATCTGCCAGTATGTTTACTCCTAGATCTCTCTCATTTTCTGTCTCTTGAAGTTGTACTCCAGCCACCGAGTAGTCAAGCTTGGGCCTTCTTGCACCTGTACCCATTCTCATTACCTTACATTTTGAAGTACTGAATTTCATTAGCCACTTTTCTGACCACTCATGCAGATTATTTTGATCCTCCTGAAGTTCTCTACCATTGTTCTCGTTTTTTACTTTCTTCACAATCTTTGCATCATCTGCAAACATATTCATGAATGAATTTACAGACTCTGGTAGGTCATTTACATATACAAGGAACAAAAGTGGCCCTAAAACTGAACCCTGTGGAACTCCACTACTAACTCTTCTCCATTCAGACACTGAGTGTCTTACTCTAACCCTCTGTTCCCTTCCTTCTAAGTAAGTTTTTATCCATTCCAAAACATTTCCACCTATTCTAGCTATTGATTGCAGCTTCCTAATAAGTCTCCCATGTGGAACAGTGTCAAACGCTTTCTGGAAGTCTAGGAATATGCAATCTGCCCAGCCCTCTCTTTCCTGTAAGATTTGGCTTACCTCATCATAAAATTCTAATAAGTTTGTTACTGTTGATCTACCTTCTCTGAAGCCATGTTGCCTACCTGACAAAAAGTTGAAGGATTCCAAGTGAAGAGAGATATGTTTCCTTAGTAGTTTCTCCATAACTTTGCAAACTATGCTGGTCAAGGAAACTGGTCTATAGTTCAGAGCCGTATCCCTCCTTCCCTTTTTGAAGATAGGTATCACATTTGCTTGTTTCCAGCATCTTGGAATCTCCCCCGACTCCAGTGACTCCTTAAATATGATACTTAGTGCCACTGATATTGTGTTTGCGCATTTTTTAAGCACATGAGGGGATATGTCATCAGGACCTGTAGCTTAATGAACATCTAAATCCATCAGCGCTTTGCATACCTTTGTGGCTGTAAGGTTGATGTTCTCTAATTCCGGCCCTTGAGCTTCTATCACTGCAATCTGAGGGGGTGGGGTATTTTCTACTGTAAATACTGACTGAAACTCCTTGTTCAATTCTTTGCAGATCTCTTCATCCGTCTCAGTGATGCTTCCATCCGCTCTCTTTAGCCTTAAAACCTGTTCTTTTACCTTCAGTTTTCCTCTGATAAAGCTGTGGAAAAGCTTGGGATTTTCTTTAGCCTTCCTGGTGATGTCCCTTTCATAGTCTCTCTCTGCCTCTCTCCTTTTACTTAGGTAGTCATTTCTTGCTCTTTTGTAGGTTTGCCAGGCATTTATGTTTTTTCTCCTCCTATACCTTTTCCATCATTTGTCTCTCCACTCCTTAGCTCTTTTACACCCATTATCGAACCATTTCTCTCTGGCATGAAATACACCTACTTTGGTGACAGGTATGCAGCAATCTACTATCTTCCCATATTTCTCACAAAAGATGTCATACATTTCTTGTACAGATTTGTTGTAAAATAAGGTTCTCCAGTCAAGAACTGCAAAAAGCT
Organism: Halocaridina rubra; assembly: GCA_037179515.1. Lineage (NCBI taxonomy): Eukaryota > Metazoa > Arthropoda > Malacostraca > Decapoda > Atyidae > Halocaridina > Halocaridina rubra. The sequence goes on from JAXCGZ010008310.1 coordinate 13,764, forward strand.
CATTCATTTTGATGTAATCGCCTTTCGGATAGTTCCTCCTTATGTCCTCAGTGCCTCTACTCTCAGGAAGAATATCTTCAATGATATACTCCATCAACAACACACAGTGGTCACTCTTTCCAATTGGTGGTTCATACTCAATTTTTTCAATATCCAACACATTATCTGTGAACACTAGATCAAGTAGAGATGGCTCAACCCCACCTCTGGCCCTTGTTGGTTCCATTACATGTTGGTGTAGGAAATTCCCTTGTACACAATCTAGGAATCTAGCCCCGAATGAGTCCTCACCACTGTGTGGGTCAAGATTTATCCAATCTATCTCTTTATGATTAAAGTCTCCCATAATCAAAATCCTACATTTTTTTTCCCGTGCTATGTTAACAACTGAGTTTATGACTTCAATAGTACCTATATGACTTTCCTCATAAACTTCAAGCCTATTTTGGTTCCTTGGTGGGTTGTATACAACAGTTATTATTATGCTCTCTGACCCAGTATTTATGCGAGCAACAAGAAATTCCTTGAACTCACTTTCTATAGCCAAGTTTATTTCTTCAACTTGAATCCTTTCACTTATGAGCAGTGCTATCCCTCCACCAGTCCTCTCAGATCTTTCAACCCTTAGTATTCTGAAGCCCTTAGGAAAAACTGTGACACTGTTTATGTCCTCACTCAACTTAGTCTCTGCAATTGCTACTATATCTGCCTTACTATTGTGAATCCTATTTTTTAATTCTACTGCCTTACCAGCTAATCCATCAGCATTTGTGTATAACAATCTTAATGAGGTCCCATCCCTGATCTTCTGTCATTATCTTCTTTATCTCCCCTTTGTCTGGAAGAACTCTGTAATGAAAATTTTTCTTCTCTTCTTCATTTCTTTCATCATTTAACCTTCTTGCCTCTTGCAACAAGTTTTTGATCTTTCCCATCTCTTCCTGTGTTCTGTATCGTCTAATGAACACTTCTTTGAATTCTTGAAGGTCTTTTAGACTTTTTTTTCTCAACAATATTTCCCTACATGTTTCCCCTCTCTCAAAGGTTACTTTTGTTGGTTTCGGCTTTCCTTCCCTCGAATATTTACCTAGTTGGTGTATGTTTACAATATCCTCAGGACCACATACTACTCCAAGCATTCTTATCAGGTCTACAACCCTAGCTTTATTTTCTTCAAGTCTCCCCTGCCATGTTGGCTCCTGGGACTCGCTTATGCCTGAGATTACCACTGTCTTCTCCTTATCAAGTGCCTGTCTGATGAGTGGGCTTGCCCTTTCCATCACAATGTCTTTCATTTTTTCGATTACTGTCTCTTTATAGTCAACTGTTTGTATGTTTTCCAGTGCCACCACCTTTACAGCCTCTTTTACTGCCACATTCCCCTTTAGTGCATCAGCAAAGGAAGTTTTCATGGCATCATTTTCCATATTCAGCTCCTGGAACTCTTTTCTAAACTGTTCAATGTTTTCCTTAATCTGGACATTCCAAGCAGCAATCTCGTCTCTCTCAGAAGAGAGCAGTGAACTAACATCTAATTCCTTTAGGTTGTCATTCAACTGTTTGTTTTTATCTTCTTGTTTAGAAATTCTAGATTCTAGTTGACTCTTTTCCCCTTCCAGTTTCTTTATTCTTTTTTCTAGTTCCTTTCTCTCCTGCCCTTGTGCTTTATTTGCTTCCTCCAAAGATCTTATTTGCTCTCTGAGTGTTTCATTCTCTTTCATTTCTCCATCCATATTCCGAATTTTATCATCAAGGCTTATAACCATTTCCTCTAAATTCTTGATTTTCTGTTTAAGTCTCCTGATGGCTACCCCACCTACCAACCTATGGACAGGAGAGGTTTGGGACATAGATGGAGTCATTTTTATGTTCTCCCTCTCACAGAATATAGAAAGAAGACAAGAAAGATGAAAAAAAAGAGAAAAACTTTTAATTAAGCTTCACACAGAATTTTTATATCTCCATATAAGTGCTATTTAGTGACTCAGTTTATCTCTTTTCTGGTAACATACATCTTAACTTAAAAACTTGACCATGGTAATTTAAGGATAAAAAGAAAAAGAAAAAAATGCAACAAAACAAAAGTCAAACCTGAAGGAAAAATTTGAACCTGTGTCTGAGGTGGCATCCACCTGTTTCTGCTATATATTCTTCCTCCTAACTGATAAACTCACTTGCTAACCAAGATATGTTATCACAGGATTAGACTTTACATTTATCTCAATATATATGCAAAATAAAAACAAATTAGTAAAAGAGAAAGCTAAAAGAAAAGCAAAAAAAACGAAGAAAATAAGACAGCTGTACTACTTGGCAACTTAACTCAGTACTGTTGACAGGTGGATATTTTTTTTTTTTTACTTATTCAATTTTTTCGTGTATCAAACTAACTAACAAGTTAATATAAATGGGAAGGATACTGATTTTAACAATATATGGAACCACAGGATCAGGTAAACGGCTTAAGAGCTTTCCCCAGTTTACACAAAAAATTAGGTAATGTGATGTGATGGCTTCACCTCTGGCAACTCTTCTAAATTTTCTTCAAGGCAGAACTGGACGGCAGCTTCTCTCTCCCCTCACGAAAAATGTTCTCAATTTTTTTTCCTTTAATATTTTGGACAGTCTCATCATACAACAAATATAAGTTTTGTACTCACAATACTCTGCAGGATTTCAGATTTAGGGAAATTATGGTAAAGTTTTCCACTAAGCACTTAGTCACTCGAAACAAGTAAAAATTTAAGAGGAGCAGTTCCGTATGTCACTGCGTATGAGCGCGTATATGGCAGTACCCACAAATAAAATGTCTTAAGTAATACGAACAAGTACAGTATAGCAGCCGTGCCTGCGTATGAGCGCGTATATGGCAGTACCCACAAATAAATTGTCGTAAGTAAAATTCTGGAGTGTTGCCAAAAGGACACAGATCCTATGCAAAATACACCAACGATAAGCTAACAGCTTACTAGGCAGCCAGATTACACATTTCTACTAGTAATGAGAAAATTTATTTTCAAGTGACAACTCAGACACATGAAAGGCTCAGCCTAGGCTTGATAAATGACACCAAAGTTTTTCTTCCAATCTATGAGCAGTCAATGCTTGAATATAAAACACAATTATAAGCAAAATAAAATGCTTTCTCCCAATTCCTAAATCCCAAGGAAATATAAACAATTCCTAACAAGTATCACCCTTTAACGGATATATAAAACACGAATGCTTTAAAACTCAATCTTATCACGCAAATAAATGCAATTTTAAATAACACGTCTTCTCGTCATGCAAAATTTCTAAAGTCTGTTACCACATAATCTCAAGTCGATTACCTGAAATATTGTTTACCACATGGGAAACAAGAAAATATTAGTTACCATAATTAATATTGAAAATAAAGAAAAATTTCTTATCCGCAATGTCTCTAGTGCAAAAATTTTCGTGTGCAGCCTAAGATTAATTCATTTCAATAATCGAGCAAATGGTAATCGGGTTTCATGTGCAATGTTAAAAAGCTAAATAAAAATAAATTTATAAAATCAGTCTGTCTGTTCGGGTCCCTGTTCGGGCGCCAATCTTGTTGGAGGTTAGGATGGTAGAGTGTTGCTAAGATTCTGTTTTACTAAGGGGACTCAAAATACCGAGCTCGGTTAAGAGCTCACAAACAGACAGGACAGATATTTGTACTTGAACACCCCATCTCTATTACCATTAGTCGGTTAAATGAAACTCAGAATTCAACTTTCTTTTAATTTTGGAAATGCAATGACATTAAAAGAATTGAATTAAATTTCTCAAATTAAATTTTATGAAATGCTGCCTCGAATCCCGGAGTTGGTGAGCACGATTTCGTTTCCCGGCACCACGGACGTATGCCAAGACTTTGGCCTCAACTCGACGATTACCTCTGTCACACTCGATGATTACCTCTGTCACACAGGCAGAGAGAAATGGTTCGATAATGGGTGTAAAAAAGCTAAGGAGTGGAGAGACAAATGCTGGAAAAGGTATAGGAGGAGAAAAAACATAAATGCCTGGCAAACCTACAAAAGAGCAAGAAATGACTACCTAAGTAAAAGGAGAGAGGCAGAGAGAGACTATGAGAGGGACATCACCAGGAAGGCTAAAGAAAATCCCAAGCTTTTCCACAGCTCTATTAGAGGAAAACTGAAGGTAAAATAACAGGTTTTAAGGCTAAAGAGAGAGGATGGAAGCATCACTGAGACGGATGAAGAGATCTGCAAAGAATTGAACAAGGAGTTTCAGTCAGTATTTACAGTAGAAAATACCCCACCCCCTCAGATTGCAGTGATAGAAGCTCAAGGGCCGGTATTAGAGAACATCAACCTTACAGCCACAGAGGTATGCAAAGCACTGATGGATTTAGATGTTCATAAAGCTACAGGTCCTGATGACATATCCCCTCATGTGCTTAAAAAATGCGCAAACACAATATCAGTGGCACTAAGTATCATATTTAAAAAGTCACTGGAGTCGGGGGAGATTCCAAGATGCTGGAAACAAGCAAATGTGATACCTATCTTCAAAAAGGGAAGGAGGGATACGGCTCTGAACTATAGACCAGTTTCCTTGACCAGCATAGTTTGCAAAGTTATGGAGAAACTACTAAGGAAACATATCTCTCTTCATTTGGAATCCTTCAACTTTTTGTCAGTGAGGCAACATGGCTTCAGAGAAGGTAGATCAACAGTAACAAACTTATTAGAATTTTATGATGAGGTAAGCCAAATCTTACAGGAAAGAGAGGGCTGGGCAGATTGCATATTCCTAGACTTCCAGAAAGCGTTTGACACTGTTCCACATGGGAGACTTATTAGGAAGCTGCAATCAATGGCTAGAATAGGTGGAAATGTTTTGGAATGGATAAAAACTTACTTAGAAGGAAGGGAACAGAGGGTTAGAGTAAGACACTCAGTGTCTGAATAGAGAAGAGTTAGTAGTGGAGTTCCACAGGGTTCAGTTTTAGGGCCACTTTTGTTCCTTGTATATGTAAATGACTTACCAGAGTCTGTAAATTCATTCATGAATATGTTTGCAGATGATGCAAAGATTGTGAAGAAAGTAAAAAACGAGAACAATGGTAGAGAACTTCAGGAGGATCTAAATAATCTGCATGAGTGGTCAGAAAAGTGGCTAATGAAATTCAATACTTCAAAATGTAAGGTAATGAGAATGGGTACAAGTGCAAGAAGGCCCAAGCTTGACTACTCGGTGGCTGGAGTACAACTTCAAGAGACAGAAAATGTGAGATATCTAGGAGTAAACATACTGGCAGATTTGTCTCCAGAAATACATATAAATGGCATAGTAAGGGCAGCATATGCATTCTTTTCAAATGTAAGGGTAGCCTTCAGGCACATGGACAAGGAAATGTTCAGAAATATTTATGTAACCTATGTGAGGCCAAAACTCGAATATGCAGCCCCCTTTTGGAATCCGCACTTGAAAAAGCACATAGCTAAGCTTGAAAAAGTTCAAAGACATGCCACGAAACTGGTGCCAGAAATACGCAATCTCAGTTATGATGAGAGGCTGAGGGAATTAGACTTACCATCACTCGAAGCTAGAATAGTGAGGGGGGGATATGGTGACAGTCTTTAACTTCCTTCATGGTTATGATAGAGTGGATAGGGATCGATATTTTGATATGGCTGGCTCTAGAACTAGAGGTCATAGTTTGAAGCTTCGTAAGAAAACTTCTTTGTAGGATGTAAGGAAATACTTTTTCAGTGTAAGAGTAGTTGATAATTGGAATTGGCTAAGCGAGGAGGTAGTTAATGCTATCTCAATCCATAGTTCTAAGGACAGGTATGATAAGTATCACTAAGTATAAAATGGAACCGATCAGGAGACGGGAAGATACGAGCTTTGGGCTCTTTCCCATAAACACGATTAGGTAATCACTCATTCGGGGCAAGATTCCTAGATTGCGTAAAAGGGAATTCCCTACACCAACATGTAATGGAACCAACAAGGGCCAGGGGTGGGGATGAGCCATCACTACTTGATGTAGTGTTAACCTATGTGAGGCCAAAACTCGAATATGCAGCCCCCTTCTGGAATCCGCACTTGAAAAAGCACATAGCTAAGCTTGAAAAAGTTCAAAGACATTCCACAAAACTGGTGCCAGAAATACGCAATCTCAGTTATGATGAGAGGCTGAGGGAATTAGACTTACCATCACTTGAAGCTAGAAGTGAGTGAGGGGGATATGGTGACAGTCTTTAAATTCCTTCATGGTTTGATAGAGTGGATAGGGATCGATATTTTGATATGGCTGGCTCTAGAACTAGAGGTCATAGTTTGAAGCTTCGTAAGAAAACTTCTTCGCAGGATGTAAGGAAATACCTTTTCAGTGTAAGAGTAGTTAATAATTGGAATTGGCTAAGCGAGGAGGTAGTTAATGCTATCTCAATCCATAGTTTTAAGGACAGGTATGATAAGTATCACTAAGTCTAAAATGGAACCGATCAGGAGACGGGAAGATACGAGCTTTGGGCTCTTTCCCGTAAACACAATTAGGTAATCACAATTAGGTAATCACAGATAATGTGTTGGATATTGAAAATATTGAGTATGAACCACCAATTGGAAAGAGTGACCACTGTGTGTTGTTGATGGAGTATATCATTGAAGATATTCTTCCTGAGAGTAGAAGCACTGAGGACATGAGGAGGAACTATCCGAAAGGCGATTACATCAGAATGAATGAGCATTTTGCAGTTATTGACTGGAGAACCTTATTTTACAACTAATCTGTACAAGAGATGTATGACATCTTTTGTGAGAAATATGGGAAGATAGTAGATTGCTGCATACCTGTCACCAAAGTAGGTGTAATTCATGCCAGAGAGAAATGGTTCGATAATGGGTGTAAAAGAGCTAAGGAGTGGAGAGACAAATGCTGGAAAAGGTATAGGAGGAGAAAAAACATAAATGCCTGGCAAACCTACAAATGAGCAAGAAATGACTACCTAAGTAAAAGGAGAGAGGCAGAGAGAGACTATGAGAGGGACATCACCTGGAATGCTAAAGAAAATCCCAAGCTTTTCCACAGCTTTATCAGAGGAAAACTGAAGGTAAAGGAACAGGTTTTAAGGCTAAAGAGAGAGGATGGAAGCATCACTGAGACGGATGAAGAGATCTGCAAAGAATTGAACAAGGAGTTTCAGTCAGTATTTACAGTAGAAAATACCCCACCCCCTCAGATTGCAGTGATAGAAGCTCAAGGGCCGGTATTAGAGAACATCAACCTTACAGCCACAGAGGTATGAAAAGCGCTGATGGATTTAGATGTTCATAAAGCTACAGGTCCTGATGACATATCCCCTCATGTGCTTAAAAAATGCGCAAACACAATATCAGTGGCACTAAGTATCATATTTAAGGAGTCACTGGAGTCGGGGGAGATTCCAAGATGCTGGAAACAAGCAAATGTGATACCTATCTTCAAAAAGGGAAGGAGGGATACGGCTCTGAACTATAGACCAGTTTCCTTGACCAGCATAGTTTGCAACATGGCTTCAGAGAAGGTAGATCAACAGTAACAAACTTATTAGAATTTTATGATGAGGTAAGCCAAATCTTACAGGAAAGAGAAGGCTGGGCAGATTGCATATTCCTAGACTTCCAGAAAGCGTTTGACACTGTTCCACATGGGAGACTTATTAGGAAGCTGCAATCAATGGCTAGAATAGGTGGAAATGTTTTGGAATGGATAAAAACTTACTTAGAAGGAAGGGTACAGAGGGTTAGAGTAAGACACTCAGTGTCTGAATGGAGAAGAGTTAGTAGTGGAGTTCCACAGGGTTCAGTTTTAGGGCCACTTTTGTTCCTTGTATATGTAAATGACCTACCAGAGTCTGTAAATTCATTTATGAATATGTTTGCAGATGATGCAAAGATTGTGAAGAGAGTAAGAAACAAGAACAATGGTAGAGAACTTCAGGAGGATCTAAATAATCTGCATGAGTGGTCAGAAAAGTGGCTAATGAAATTCAATACTTCAAAATGTAAGGTAATGAGAATGGGTACAAGTGCAAGAAGGGCCAAGCTTGACTACTCGGTGGCTGGAGTACAACTTCAAGAGACAGAAAATGAGAGAGATCTAGGAGTAAACATACTGGCAGATTTGTCTCCAGAAATACATATAAATGGCATTGTAAGGACAGCATATGCATTCTTATCAAATGTAAGGGTAGCCTTCAGGCACATGGACAAGGAAATGTTCAGAAATATTTATGTAACCTATGTGAGGCCAAAACTCGAATATGCAGCCCCCTTTTGGAATCCACATTTGAAAAAGCAAGTAGCTAAGCTTGAAAAAGTTCAAAGACATGCCACGAAACTGGTGCCAGAAATACGCAATCTCAGTTATGTTGAGAGGCTGAGGGAATTACACTTACCATCACTCGAAGCTAGAAGAGTGAGGGGGGATATGGTGACAGTCTTTAAATTCCTTCATGGTTATGATAGAGTGGATAGGGATCGATATTTTGATATGGCTGGCTCTAGAACTAGAGGTCATAGTTTGAAGCTTCGTAAGAAAACTTCTTTGCAGGATGTAAGTGTGACAGAGTGTTTCACTCAAAGTCACCAGAGGCTGTTAGATGCCTTATTAATTAATTTAGTAAGTTAACTGTTATTTTCTAACAAAAAAAAAATTAATTCCCACTTCTTAACTTTTGCAGATTATGATTATTTGCAATTTATATTTTAGCTTATAGCTAATTTTAAATATACCTTATTTACTCTTCTTGTACTTGTAGAAGTATAGCCCCGATATAAAGGCTGCTCCTATTTTCCATCTACTACGAGCCAAAAACATTCTGGAGATTGTTTACCAGTAACCTAGCTTTTCATTATTATTCTCGTTTTATTTTATTTGCTTCCACTTGTTGCACCTAAAAATACTGTCTCTCCCTTGCATCTCTGCTATAAATGCCTGCCAGGGACCACCACTAAAATAGTCCTTAAATTACATCAGAGCCAGTTACTGCTTCTTGAAAATGTATCCTACAGATGAACTCTCCAGGAGGGGCAATGAGACGCCCTCGGTTGGCGCCCAAACTTCCAAGAGGCAACATCTCGCCTGAGCAGTTTATTTCAAACCTTATTTACGTGGCATCTTCACAGGAATTCATCTAGCACAACGAGGTGAGGGATAGTGTATGGTAAAGCTTGTGGGTCAAGCAAATTGGGTTATTTTCGAGAATTAGTTACATTCGTTACTGGCTAAATCTTATGGATTTTTATTCTCAGATTCCATTCCCATACACACGAAATTTTGTAGATTACCAAACTGGAATCTCACATGCCACAGTTAATTCCTTAACCTGAAAATTACAGCTGATATACATTGCTAAGAAGTTTCTTTTCATTGAATGTGATAAACGAAAATCTCATCCTCTGAAGACTGGTTATGAGCCCGTAAAAATCTATCTCTTTTCCTAATAAATTCTAATTTCATTTCACCTCTTTCTATCATCGTAAATAAAGTGTTTTACGTCAAAAACTCGTCAATAAAGCTATTTGCTATACAAATTGCAAATAATTAAAAGGTTGTTTTACCCTGTTGGCTTTGCAAATATTTCCTGTTAACCACAATTTAATGAATGCATACTGTATTTATCTTGCTAATTCTTCATATGTTGGGGATAAAGTGTTATGAGTTATAAGATGCAAATACCTCAAAAGGTGGGTTTGCACCCTTTTTTTCATTGCAAAGTTCTTGATAACCAAAAGTGAATGAATACTGTACTTATCTCGTAGATTCTTCCTTTATCCTAAATAGAGTGTTTTACCATATTAATTGTTAATCAGTAATAAGCATTGCAACTTTTGTGGTTACACACAATTTAAGGAATACATACAGTACTGTATTTGTCTTGCTTATTCTTCATTTATTGTGAATATATTGTTTTCTTTAAAGCCAGTAAAGAATTAATGGTTTTGTATGCTATTATGATAGCATAAATATTTCTGGTTAGCTGTGAATAACCAATATATTTTCATCCAGTAAAATGACATTGGAAACTCATTATAGGTGTGCTCATGCTTTCAGTTTCCCATTATAAACAGTGTGTCATTTCTGTTTCTGAAATTGCAGTGTCCTGTATTCTACTCTGCCTGTGTGACAGAGGTAATCATCGAGTTGAGGCCAAAGTCTTGGCATACGTCCGTGGTGCCGGGGAACGAAATCGTGCTCACCACCTCCGGGATTCGAGGCAGCATTTCATAAAATTTAATTTGAGAAATTTAAATCAATTCTTTTAATGTCATTGCATTTCCAAAATTAAAAGAAAGTTGAATTCTGAGTTTCATTTAACTGACTAATGGTAATAGAGATGGGGTGTTCAAGTACAAATATCCGTCCTGTCTGTTTGTGAGCTCTTAACCGAGCTCAGTACTTTGAGTCCCCTTAGTAAAACAGAATCTTAGCAACACTCTGCCATCCTAACCCCCAACAATAATTTCATGTAGATTTCCTGAAATATTGTTTACCACATGGGAAACAAGAAAATATTAGTTACCATAATTAATATTGAAAATAAAGAAAAATTTCTTATCCGCAACGTCTCTAGCGCGAAAATTTTCATGTGCAGCCTAAGATTCATTCATTTCAATAATCGAGCAAATGGTAATCGGGTTTCATGTGCAATGTTAAAAAGCAAAATAAAAATAAATTTATAAAATCAGTCTGTCTGTTCGGGTCCTTGTTCGGGCGCCAATCTTGTTGGGGGTTAGGATGTTAGAGTGTTGTTAAGATGCTGTTTTTACTAAGGGGACTCAAAGTACCGAGCTTGGTTAAGAGCTCACAAACAGACAGGACAGATATTTGTACTTGAACACCCCATCTCTGTTACCATTAGTCGGTTAAATGAAACTCAGAATTCAACTTTCTTTTAATTTTGGAAATGCAATGACATTAAAAGAATTGAATTAATTTTCTCAAATTAAAGTTTATGAAATGCTGCCTCGAATCCGGGAGGTGGTGAGCACGATTTCGTTTCCCAGCACCACGGACGTATGCCAAGACTTTGGCCTCAACTCGACGATTACCTCAGTCACACAGGCAGAGTAGAATACAGGACACTGCAATTTCAGAAACAGAAATGACACACTGTTTATAATGGGAAACTGAAAGTATGAGCACACATATAATGAGTTTCCAATTGTGACAGAGTGTTTCGCTCAAAGTAACCAAAGGCTGTTAGATGCCTTATTAAATAAATTAGTAACATAATTGTTATTTTCTAACTAAAAAATTTAATTCCCACTTCTTGACTTTTGCAGATTATGATTATTTGCAATTTATATTTTAGCTTATAGCTAATTTTGAATATTCCTTATTTACTCTTCTTGTACGTGTAGAAGCATAGTCCCGATATAAAGGCTGCTCCTATTTTCTGTCTGCTACGAACCAAGAAAATTATGGAGATTGTTTACCAGTAACCTAACTTTTCATTATTATTCTCGTTTTATTTTATTTGCTTCCACTTGTTGCACCTAAAAATACTGTCTCTCCCTTGCATCTCTGCTATAATTGCCTGCCAGGGACAACCACTAAAATATTCCTGAAATTATATCAGAGCCAGTTACTGCTCTAGAAAATGTATCCTACAGATGAACTCACCAGGAGGGACAATGAGACGCTCTCCTTTGGCGCCGAAACATCCAAGAGGCAACATCTCGCCTGAGCAGTCTAAGTTTATTTCAAACCTTAATTACGTGGCATCTTCACAGGAATTCATCAAGCACAACAAGGTGAGGGATAGTGTATGGTAAAGCTCGTGGGTCAATCAAATTGGTTTATTTTCGAGAATGTTACATTTGTTACTGGCTAAATCTTATGGATTTTTATTCTCAGATTCCATTCCCATACACACGAAATTTTGTAGATTACCAAACCGGAATCTCACATGCCAAAGTTAATTCCTTAACCTGTAAATTACAGCTGATATACATTGCTGAGAAGTTTCTTTTCATTGAATGTGATAAACGAAAATCTCATCCTCTGAAGACTGGTTATGAGCCCGTAAAAATCTATCTCTTTTCTTTATAAATTCTAATTTCATTTCACCTCTTTCTATCATCGTAAATAAAGTGTTTTATGTCAAAAACTCATCAATAAAGCTATTTGCTATACAGATTGAAAATAATTAAAAGGTTGTTTTACCCTGTTGGCTTTGCAAATATTTCCTGTTAACCACAATTTAATGAATGCATACTGTATTTATCTTGCTAATTCTTCATATGTTGGGGATAAAGTGTTATGAGTTACAAGTTGCAAATACCTCAAAAGGTGGGTTTGCACCCTTTTTTTCATTGCAAAGTTCTTGATAACCAAAAGTGAATGAATACTGTACTTATCTCGTAGATTCTTCCTTTATCCTAAATAGAGTGTTTTACCATATTAATTGTTAATCAGTAATAAGCATTGCAACTTTTGTGGTTACACACAATTTAAGGAATACATACAGTACTGTATTTGTCTTGCTTATTCTTCATTTATTGTGAATATATTGTTTTCTTTAAAGCCAGTAAAGAATTAATGGTTTTGTATGCTATTATGGTAGCATAAATATTTCTGGTTAGCTGTGAATAACCAATATATTTTCATCCAGTAAAATGACATTGGAAACTCATTATAGGTGTGCTCATGCTTTCAGTTTCCCATTATAAACAGTGTGTCATTTCTGTTTCTGAAATTGCAGTGTCCTGTATTCTACTCTGCCTGTGTGACAGAGGTAATCATCGAGTTGAGGCCAAAGTCTTGGCATACGTCCGTGGTGCCGGGAAACAAAATCGTGCTCACCACCTCCGGGATTCGAGGCAGCATTTCATAAAATTTAATTTGAGAAATTTAAATCAATTCTTTTAATGTCATTACATTTCCAAAATTAAAAGAAAGTTGAATTCTGAGTTTCATTTAACCGACTAATGGTAATAGAGATGGGGTGTTCAAGTACAAATATCCGTCCTGTCTGTTTGTGAGCTCTTAACCGAGCTCAGTACTTTGAGTCCCCTTAGTAAAACAGAATCTTAACAACACTCTGCCATCCTAACCCCCAACAATAATTTCATGTAGATTTCCTGAAATATTGTTTACCACATGGGAAACAAGAAAATATTAGTTACCATAATTAATATTGAAAATAAAGAAAAATTTCTTATCCGCAATGTCTCTAGCGCGAAAATTTTCATGTGCAGCCTAAGATTCATTCATTTCAATAATCGAGCAAATGGTAATCGGGTTTCATGTGCAATGTTAAAAAGCAAAATAAAAATAAATTTATAAAATCAGTCTGTCTGTTCGGGTCCTTGTTCGGGCGCCAATCTTGTTGGGGGTTAGGATGTTAGAGTGTTGTTAAGATGCTGTTTTTACTAAGGGGACTCAAAGTACCGAGCTCGGGTAAGAGCTCACAAACAGACAGGACAGATATTTGTACTTGAACACCCCATCTCTGTTACCATTAGTCGGTTAAATGAAACTCAGAATTCAACTTTCTTTTAATTTTGGAAATGCAATGACATTAAAAGAATTGAATTAATTTTCTCAAATTAAAGTTTATGAAATGCTGCCTCGAATCCGGGAGGTGGTGAGCACGATTTCGTTTCCCAGCACCACGGACGTATGCCAAGACTTTGGCCTCAACTCGACGATTACCTCAGTCACACAGGCAGAGTAGAATACAGGACACTGCAATTTCAGAAACAGAAATGACACACTGTTTATAATGGGAAACTGAAAGTATGAGCACACATATAATGAGTTTCCAATTGTGACAGAGTGTTTCGCTCAAAGTAACCAAAGGCTGTTAGATGCCTTATTAAATAAATTAGTAACATAATTGTTATTTTCTAACTAAAAAATTTAATTCCCACTTCTTGACTTTTGCAGATTATGATTATTTGCAATTTATATTTTAGCTTATAGCTAATTTTGAATATACCTTATTTACTCTTCCTGTACGTGTGGAAGCATAGTCCCGATATAAAGGCTGCTCCTATTTTCTGTCTGCTACGAACCAAGAAAATTATGGAGATTGTTTACCAGTAACCTAACTTTTCATTATTATTCTCGTTTTATTTTATTTGCTTCCACTTGTTGCACCTAAAAATACTGTCTCTCCCTTGCATCTCTGCTATAATTGCCTGCCAGGGACAACCACTAAAATATTCCTGAAATTATATCAGAGCCAGTTACTGCTCTAGAAAATGTATCCTACAGATGAACTCACCAGGAGGGACAATGAGACGCTCTCCTTTGGCGCCGAAACATCCAAGAGGCAACATCTCGCCTGAGCAGTCTAAGTTTATTTCAAACCTTATTTACGTGGCATCTTCACAGGAATTCATCTAGCACAACAAGGTGAGGGATAGTGTATGGTAAAGCTCGTGGGTCAATCAAATTGGTTTATTTTCGAGAATTAGTTACATTCGTTACTGGCTAAATCTTATGGATTTTTATTCTCAAATTCCATTCCCATACACACAAAATTTTGTAGATTACCAAACTGGAATCTCACATGCCAAAGTTAATTCCTTAACCTGGAAATTACAGCTGATATACATTGCTGAGAAGTTTCTTTTCATTGAATGTGATAAACGAAAATCTCATCCTCTGAAGACTGGTTATGAGCCCGTAAAAATCTATCTCTTTTCCTAATAAATTCTAATTTCATTTCACCTCTTTCTATCATTGTAAATAAAGTGTTTTACGTCAAAAACTCGTCAATAAAGCTATTTGCTATACAGATTGCAAATAATTAAAACGTTGTTTTACCCTATTGGCTTTGCAAATATTTCCTGTTAACCACAATTTAATGAATGCATACTGTATTTATCTTGCTAATTCTTCATATGTTGGGGATAAAGTGTTATGAGTTATAAGTTGCAAATACCTCAAAAGGTGGGTTTGCACCCTTTTTTTCATTGCAAAGTTCTTGATAACCAAAAGTGAATGAATACTGTACTTATCTCGTAGATTCTTCCTTTATCCTAAATAGAGTGTTTTACCATATTAATTGTTAATCAGTAATAAGCATTGCAACTTTTGTGGTTACACACAATTTAAGGAATACATACAGTACTGTATTTGTCTTGCTTATTCTTCATTTATTGTGAATATATTGTTTTCTTTAAAGCCAGTAAAGAATTAATGGTTTTGTATGCTATTATGGTAGCATAAATATTTCTGGTTAGCTGTGAATAACCAATATATTTTCATCCAGTAAAATGACATTGGAAACTCATTATAGGTGTGCTCATGCTTTCAGTTTCCCATTATAAACAGTGTGTCATTTCTGTTTCTGAAATTGCAGTGTCCTGTATTCTACTCTGCCTGTGTGACAGAGGTAATCATCGAGTTGAGGCCAAAGTCTTGGCATACGTCCGTGGTGCCGGGAAACGAAATCGTGCTCACCACCTCCGGGATTCGAGGCAGCATTTCATAAAATTTAATTTGAGAAATTTAAATCAATTCTTTTAATGTCATTACATTTCCAAAATTAAAAGAAAGTTGAATTCTGAGTTTCATTTAACCGACTAATGGTAATAGAGATGGGGTGTTCAAGTACAAATATCTGTCCTGTCTGTTTGTGAGCTCTTAACCGAGCTCAGTACTTTGAGTCCCCTTAGTAAAACAGAATCTTAACAACACTCTGCCATCCTAACCCCCAACAATAATTTCATGTAGATTTCCTGAAATATTGTTTACCACATGGGAAACAAGAAAATATTAGTTACCATAATTAATATTGAAAATAAAGAAAAATTTCTTATCCGCAACGTCTCTAGCGCGAAAATTTTCATGTGCAGCCTAAGATTCATTCATTTCAATAATCGAGCAAATGGTAATCGGGTTTCATGTGCAATGTTAAAAAGCAAAATAAAAATAAATTTATAAATTCAGTCTGTCTGTTCGGGTCCTTGTTCGGGCGCCAATCTTGTTGGGGGTTAGGATGTTAGAGTGTTGTTAAGATGCTGTTTTTACTAAGGGGACTCAAAGTACCAAGCTCGGGTAAGAGCTCACAAACAGACAGGACAGATATTTGTACTAGAACACCCCATCTCTGTTACCATTAGTCGGTTAAATGAAACTCAGAATTCAACTTTCTTTTAATTTTGGAAATGCAATGACATTAAAAGAATTGAATTAATTTTCTCAAATTAAAGTTTATGAAATGCTGCCTCGAATCCGGGAGGTGGTGAGCACGATTTCGTTTCCCAGCACCACGGACGTATGCCAAGACTTTGGCCTCAACTCGACGATTACCTCAGTCACACAGGCAGAGTAGAATACAGGACACTGCAATTTCAGAAACAGAAATGACACACTGTTTATAATGGGAAACTGAAAGTATGAGCACACATATAATGAGTTTCTAATTGTGACAGAGTGTTTCGCTCAAAGTAACCAAAGGCTGTTAGATGCCTTATTAAATAAATTAGTAACATAATTGTTATTTTCTAACTAAAAAATTTAATTCCCACTTCTTGACATTTGCAGATTATGATTATTTGCAATTTATATTTTAGCTTATAGCTAATTTTGAATATACCTTATTTACTCTTCTTGTACGTGTAGAAGAATAGTCCCGATATAAAGGCTGCTCCTATTTTCTGTCTGCTACGAACCAAGAAAATTATGGAGATTGTTTACCAGTAACCTAACTTTTCATTATTATTCTCGTTTTATTTTATTTGCTTCCACTTGTTGCACCTAAAAATACTGTCTCTCCCTTGCATCTCTGCTATAATTGCCTGCCAGGGACAACCACTAAAATATTCCTGAAATTATATCAGAGCCAGTTACTGCTCTAGAAAATGTATCCTACAGATGAACTCACCAGGAGGGACAATGAGACGCTCTCCTTTGGCGCCGAAACATCCAGGAGGCAACATCTCGCCTGAGCAGTCTAAGTTTATTTCAAACCTTATTTACGTGGCATCTTCACAGGAATTCATCTAGCACAACAAGGTGAGGGATAGTGTATGGTAAAGCTCGTGGGTAAAATCAAATTGGTTTATTTTCGAGAATTAGTTACATTCGTTACTGGCTAAATCTTATGGATTTTTATTCTCAAATTCCATTCCCATACACACGAAATTTTGTAGATTACCAAACTGGAATCTCACATGCCAAAGTTAATTCCTTAACCTGGAAATTACAGCTGATATACATTGCTGAGAAGTTTCTTTTCATTGAATGTGATAAACGAAAATCTCATCCTCTGAAGACTGGTTATGAGCCCGTAAAAATCTATCTCTTTTCCTAATAAATTCTAATTTCATTTCACCTCTTTCTATCATTGTAAATAAAGTGTTTTACGTCAAAAACTCGTCAATAAAGCTATTTGCTATACAGATTGCAAATAATTAAAACGTTGTTTTACCCTATTGGCTTTGCAAATATTTCCTGTTAACCACAATTTAATGAATGTATACTGTATTTATCTTGCTAATTCTTCATATGTTGGGGATAAAGTGTTATGAGTTATAAGTTGCAAATACCTCAAAAGGTGGGTTTGCACCCTTTTTTTCATTGCAAAGTTCTTGATAACCAAAAGTGAATGAATACTGTACTTATCTCGTAGATTCTTCCTTTATCCTAAATAGAGTGTTTTACCATATTAATTGTTAATCAGTGATAAGCATTGCAACTTTTGTGGTTACACACAATTTAAGGAATACATACAGTACTGTATTTGTCTTGCTTATTCTTCATTTATTGTGAATATATTGTTTTCTTTAAAGCCAGTAAAGAATTAATGGTTTTGTATGCTACTATGGTAGCATAAATATTTCTGGTTAGCTGTGAATAACCAATATATTTTCATCCAGTAAAATGACATTGGAAACTCATTATAGGTGTGCTCATGCTTTCAGTTTCCCATTATAAACAGTGTGTCATTTCTGTTTCTGAAATTGCAGTGTCCTGTATTCTACTCTGCCTGTGTGACAGAGATAATCATCGAGTTGAGGCCAAAGTCTTGGCATACGTCCGTGGTGCCGGGAAACGAAATCGTGCTCACCACCTCCGGGATTCGAGGCAGCATTTCATAAAATTTAATTTGAGAAATTTAATTCAATTCTTTTAATGTCATTGCATTTCCAAATTTAAATGAAAGTTGAATTCTGAGTTTCATTTAACCGACTAATGGTAATAGAGATGGGGTGTTCAAGTACAAATATCCGTCCTGTCTGTTTGTGAGCTCTTAACCGAGCTCGGTACTTTGAGTCCCCTTAGTAAAACAGAATCTTAACAACACTCTGCCATCCTAACCCCAAACAATAATCTCATGTAGATTTCCTGAAATATTGTTTACCACATGGGAAACAAGAAAATATTAGTTACCATAATTAATATTGAAAATAAAGAAAAATTTCTTATCCGCAATGTCTCTAGCGCGAAAATTTTCATGTGCAGCCTAAGATTCATTCATTTCAATAATCGAGCAAATGGTAATCGGGTTTCATGTGCAATGTTAAAAAGCAAAATAAAAATAAATTTATAAAATCAGTCTGTCTGTTCGGGTCCCTGTTCAGGCGCCAATCTTGTTGGGGGTTAGGATGTTAGAGTGTTGTTAAGATGCTGTTTTTACTAAGGGGACTCAAAGTACCGAGCTCGGTTAAGAGCTCACAAACAGACAGGACAGATATTTGTACTTGAACACCCCATCTCTGTTACCATTAGTCGGTTAAATGAAACTCAGAATTCAACTTTCTTTCAATTTTGGAAATGCAATGACATTAAAAGAATTGAATTAATTTTCTCAAATTAAATTTTATGAAATGCTGCCTCGAATCCCGGAGGTGGTGAGCACGATTTCGTTTCCCGGCACCACAGACGTATGCCAAGACTTTGGCCTCAACTCGACGATTACCTCTGTCACACAGGCAGAGTAGAATACAGGACACTGCAATTTCAGAAACAGAAATGACACACTGTTTATAATGGGAAACTGAAAGTATGAGCACACATGTAATGAGTTTCCAATTGTGACAGAGTGTTTCGCTCAAAGTAACCAAAGGCTGTTAGATGCCTTATTAAATAAATTAGTAACGTAATTGTTATTTTCTAACTAAAAAATTTAATTCCCACTTCTTGACTTTTGCAGATTATGATTATTTGCAATTTATATTTTAGCTTATAGCTAATTTTGAATATACCTTATTTACTCTTCTTGTACGTGTAGAAGGATAGTCCCGATATAAAGGCTGCTCCTATTTTCTGTCTGCTACGAGCCAAGAAAATTATGGAGATTGTTTACCAGTAACCTAACTTTTCATTATTATTCTCGTTTTATTTTATTTGCTTCCACTTGTTGCACCTAAAAATACTGTCTCTCCCTTGCATCTCTGCTATAATTGCCTGCCAGGGACCACCACTAAAATAGTCCTTAAAATGATATCAGAGCCAGTTACTGCTCTAGAAATGTATCCTACAGATGAACTCACCAGGAGGGACAATGAGACGCTCTCCGTTGGCGCCCAATCTTCCAAGAGGCAACATCTCGCCTGAGCAGTCTAAGTTTATTTCAAACCTTAATCACGTGGCATCTTCACAGGAATTTAGGCACATGGACAAGGAAATGTTCAGAAATATTTATGTAACCTATGTGAGGCCAAAACTCGAATATGCAGCCCCCTTTTGGAATCCGCACTTGAAAAAGCACATAGCTAAGCTTGAAAAAGTTCAAAGACATGCCACGAAACTGGTGCCAGAAATACGCAATCTCAGTTATGATGAGAGGCTGAGGGAATTAGACTTACCATCACTGGAAGCTAGAAGAGTGAGGGGGGATATGGTGACAGTCTTTAAATTCCTTCATGGTTATGATAGAGTAGATAGGGATCGATATTTTGATATGGCTGGCTCTAGAACTAGAGGTCATAGTTTGAATCTTCGTAAGAAAACTTCTTTGCAGGATGTAAGGAAATACTTTTTCAGTGTAAGAGTAGTTGATAATTGGAATTGGCTAAGCGAGGAGGTAGTTAATGCTATCTGAATCCATAGTTTTAAGGACAGGTATGATAAGTATCACTAAGTATAAAATGGAACCGATGAGGAGACGGGAAGATACGAGCTTTGGGCTCTTTCCCGTAAACACAATTAGGTAATCACAATTAGGTAATCACAACAAGGTGAGGGATAGTTTATGGTAAAGCTCTTGGGTCAATCAAATTGGTTTATTTTCAAGAATTAGTTACATTCGTTACTGGCTAAATCTTATGGATTTTTATTCTCAGATTCCATTCCCATACACACGAAATTTTGTACATTACCAAACTGGAATCTCACATGCCAAAGTTAATTCCTTAACCTGTAAATTACAGCTGATATACATTGCTGAGAAGTTTCTTTTCACTGAATGTTATAAACGAAAATCTCATCCTCTGAAGACTGGTTATGAGCCGGTAAAAATCTATCTCTTTTCCTAATAAATTCTAATTTAATTTCACCCCTTTCTATCATCGTAAATAAAGTGTTTTACGTCAAAAAAACTCGTCAATAAAGCTATTTGCTATACAAATTGCAAATAATTAAAAGGTAATTTTTCCCAGTTGGCTTTGCAAATATTTCTTGTTAACCACAATTTAATGAATGCATACTGTATTTATCTTGCTAATTTTTCATATGTTGGGGATAAAGTGTTTTGAGTTATAAGTTGCAAATACCTCAAAAGGTGGTTTTGCACCCTTTTTTTTTTCATTGCAAAGTTATTGATAACCAAAAGTGAATGAATACTGTATTTATCTCGTAGATTCTTCCTTTATCCTAAATAGAGTGTTTTAACATATTAATTGTAAATCAGTAATAAGCATTGCAACTTTTGTGGTTACACACAATTTAAGGAATACATACAGTACTGTATTTGTCTTGCTTATTCTTCATTTATTGTGAATATATTGTTTTCTTTAAAACCAGTAAAGAATTAATGGTTTTGTATGCTATTATGGTAGCATAAATATTTCTGGTTAGCTGTGAATAACCAATATATTTTCATCCAGTAAAATGACATTGGAAACTCATTATATGAGTGCTCATGCTTTCAGTTTCCCATTATAAACAGTGTGTCATTTCTGTTTCTGAAATTGCAGTGTCCTGTATTCTACTCTGCCTGTGTGACAGAGGTAATCATCGAGTTGAGGCCAAAGTCTTGGCATACGTCCGTGGTGCCGGGAAACGAAATCGTGCTCACCACCTCCGGGATTCGAGGCAGCATTTCATAAAATTTTATTTGAGAAATTTAATTCAATTCTTTTAATGTCATTGCATTTCCAAAATTAAAAGAAAGTTGAATTCTGAGTTTCATTTAACCGACTAATGGTAATAGAGATGGGGTGTTCAAGTACAAATATCTGTCCTGTCTGTTTGTGAGCTCTTAACCGAGCTCGGTACTTTGAGTCCCCTTAGTAAAACAGAATCGTAACAACACTCTACCATCCTAACCCCCAACAAGATTGGCGCCCGAACAGGGACCCGAACAGACAGACTGATTTTATAAATTTATTTTTATTTTGCTTTTTAACATTGCACATGAAACCCGATTACCATTGGCTCGATTATTGAAATGAATGAATCTTAGGCTGCACACGAAAATTTTCGCGCTAGAGACATTGCGGATAAGAAATTTTTCTTTATTTTCAATATTAATTATGGTAACTAATAGTTTCTTTTTTCCCATGTGGTAAACAATATTTCAGGAAATCTCCATGAGATTATGTGGTAACAGACTTAAGAAATTTTGCATGACGAGAAGACGTGTTATTTAAAATTTCATTTATTTGCGTGATAAGATTGAGTTTTAAAGCATTCGTGTTTTATATATCCATTAAAGGGTGATACTTGTTAGGAATTGTTTATATTTCTTTGGGATTTAGGAATTGGGAGAAAGCATATTAAGTATTTTTGCTTATAATTGTGTTTTATATTCAAGCATTGACTGCTCATAGATTGGAAGAAAAATTTTGGTGTCATTTATCGAGCCTAGGCTAAACCTTTCATGTGTTTGAGTTGTCACTTGAAAATAAATTTTCTCATTACTAGTAGAAATGTGTAATCTGGCTGCCTAGCAAGCTGTTAGCTTATCGTTGGTGTATTTTGCATAGGATCTGTGCCCTTTTGGTAATACTCCAGAATTTTACTTACGACATTTTATTTGTGGGTACTGCCATATATGCGCTCATGCGCAGGCACGACCGCTATACTGTACTTGTTTGTACTCTCAGGCACTGGGTGCTAGTCGGTAAAATTCGTTGTTGCTCATTCCTTTCATTTGCACCATAACTGCAGGTACTGCCACGTATTGCTGTTAAGCAGGCACGACTGCCATTCTGTATTACCAGTGTTTCATGCACTGTTTTGCAACATTTTGTTGCTGTTACACTTGATTGCGTTGCTCATTCCTTTCATTTGCACAATAACCGCAGGTACTGCCACATATTGCTGCTAAGCAGGCACGACTGCCATTCTGTATTACCAGTGTTTCATGCACTGTTTTGCAACATTTTGTTGCTGTTGCACTTGATTGTGTTTTGAGTCACTTTTATGGTGAGGTTTTGAGATCACTTTTGCGTTTAAGTTTGAACTGTGGTGTTGAATTTTTTTTTCTCTCCTTGGTGTTGTGTGGTTCTTTCATTCTTTTTTCTACTACTGTATTGTAGAGATTTGTTTTTTTTTTAGGTTGTTTTGGCACTTCGTTATTGACTGCTTAGGAAACAAACATGGAAACCATCAAAACATTCGATGAGGAGCGTTACCTGGACATAATGATTGCTAGGGGTGAGAGATACGGATTTTCCCCAAGACAGAAGCTCTTCGAATGGGCTCATGAGAAGATGGTTGAGCGCCGAGATAAGTTGGAGAAGAGAGCAAGTGATGAGGCACAAGCACAACGTAAACATGAGCTTTTGCTTGCTCGGCTTCGAGCGGGAATCCCAGACAGTAGTCCTTTATCCGGAAATAGAGATTACAGGAACGGGAAGCACAAGAGCTCCTCGCAGAACTTCAATCGTCCAGCTCCTCCTCCTCACACTCCTAAGCCTTATTTCGGCCATGCACCCACACTCAAGAAGGATGACCCGGTAAGACCTAAGCCTCAGCAGTTAAGAGGCAAAGGTCATTACTCTGCTCCACCTTAACAGGGTTTTCAGCCAAACTCTAAGAGCCACCACGCTCCCTCACACAGCGGCGGCCCACATAGCCGTCTGGCCACTCACTCAGCCTATGTTGTGGAAACTGGGCCAGAAAGGGCCAATGAGGATAATGCCGAGGAACCACCACACAAACTTGCCAATGTGGAATTCATCGAACATGATGATCTGGAAATGATCCCAAAATGCCTAGAAACCATAAATGGTGTGGAAGCTGAGATAGCCCTTGACACTGGGGCCAATGGCATACTTGTTGACGAGAGATTCGTCAGGGATGAAGATTTTACCAGCAAAGTCGTTCATGTGCGGGTTGCTGAAGAAACACCCCAAAAACGACGCTGCTGTGTCATTAACCTGGATGGCAAATACCACAAGGGAAAAGCCCCAGCTGTGGCAATGATTGGGCTTATGTACCCTGTCTTGATGGGTCGTGCACTGAACCTAGTTCCTACTTTCCAGGCCGACCTCTACCATAAGGACATTTCTCGTTATAACTTCCCTCGGGGGAAGTCACATGAAGCCATTTCAGCAGCAACTCCTGGCCTCGATGCCAAGAATATAGACGATTCTCCGACTGACTCCGTTGAGTCTGCTGCAGTCAGTACACGTAATGTGGAACGCAGAGAGTTTTCCCCTCCTTTACCAGATGATGCACCTCTCGAGCCATTGAAGTCCCGTCCAGAGTTTGCCAAATTGCAGCAAGACTGCCCCAGCCTCAAACGCTGGATGCAGCAGGCCACCAAGAGAAGGACCTTCACGGTGAGAGGAGGAGGCCAGATCACTTACACCCTTGAAGATGGAGTACTTCGTAGGCTTGTGACTATAGATGGCCACACCTCTTAACGGTTGGTGGTTCCCGCTTCGTTGCGCTGCCAGGCTATGTATGTGGCACACCATTTACCTCTGAGTGGACACAGAGGCAAAGCAAAAACTCGGCATGTCCTTCAGAAGGCTTTTGCATGGCCAAACATGTACGCCGAGGTAGACAGAATGTAGGGTCCTGCCCTATCTGTCAATCCACCTCAACGGCACCGGTACCAAAAGTTCCCATGGGGCTAACTAAGCTCTCAATGGAGCCATTTTCCAAGGTCGCTATTGACATATTAGGTCCTATTAATCCAGCATTGTCCACGGGGAAATAAGTCCTCCTGGTATATGTTGACTTGGCAACAAGGTACCCAGATGCAGTGCCACTGTCTTCTATCACAACTGAAGCAGTCGCCCATGCCCTATTTGAAATCTGCTCCAGGGTTGGCTTTCCTGAGCAGGTCACTTCTGACAATGGAAGTCAGTTTACAAGTAGGCACTTTGAGGCTTTCTGTAACCTTTTAGAAATGAAGCATATTCGTACGAGTGTCTATCATGCCCAATCAAATGGAGCATGCGAACGCTATAACGGGACATTGAAGCGATGTTTGCGCAAGCTAGTGATAGATATATCTAGGCAGTGGGACAAATACGTCCCTGCTGCACTTTTCTCCTTCAGAGACACGCCCCACGACACCACTGGATACTCGCCTTTCGAGCTGATTGGTCATAAGGTCAGAGGCCCAGTAGAATTCTTGGCAGAATGTTGGGATTCACCTACCATCGAAGATGACGATAGGGACGTCCATGAGTATATTTTGAAGTGTTCGTCTCACCTCAAAAAGGCTTGGAAAACTGCACAATTAGCCATTAAGGGTCACCAGTAGACTGCCAAGCTCCTCTTTGACAAGCGTGCGCGGCGTCGTGCCCTGACACCCGGTGATCGAGCTCTGTTATTTCTTCCAACAGATACCCGCAAGCTAATGCTACGCTGGAAAGGACCGTACACTGTGGTACACAGGGTGACCCCTGACAATTATGTGCTAAATGTTGATGGCAATAACCGGAAATACCACATTAACCAGCTGCAGCTGTATTGTGAGGACCCGGAGGCCCACAGGGATCCTGCGCTGGCGCTCCCAGCAACCCCTAAAGATGCCTCCAGCATCAACAGAACCTCCGAGGCTGCAGCAACACAGGTGCTCCATTATAGCCACCCCTTACTTCCTATATTGGAATACTCCACCCTTGCAGTGGAGACAGACTTACGGGAGTGGAGTTTTTCGGAAGAAGCCCCTCTGGCCGCAGCCACCGCCCTTGCAATTGAAGACATAAGCTTAGCTTTTGATGATGGTAAGGATCCTGCCATTCCCACACACCGAAAAGAAAGTGTGAGTAATTGCATTATTTACTCCAGACTGCAACCGAGTCAACGGGAACAGCTGAACAAGCTATTAGAGGACTATGAGAACGTCTTCAACGACCTCCCAGGCATAACCACTACCCTTGAGCATCATGTCAGATTGACTGACCCAGAGCCATTTCGGTGTTCCTATGGTCTTCCCCACCAGCTGTCCTTACGGCTGAAGGAAGATTTTGACACTTGTGTCCGCCTCGGAATAGTTGAAAAGAGCATTTCGCCTTGGTGTTCGCCGTTACTGGCAGTGCGTAAGCGAGATGGCAGTCACAGGTTCTGCCTTGACTGTCGTAAGCTTAACTCCCGTACCATCTTTGATGGAGAGCCCATTGCTGACGCCGAGCATATTTTCTCGTTGCTTTCCCAAGCCCGTTACCTGTCCAAGTTGTATTTGGCCAGTGGATTTTGGCAAGTCCCGTTGAGCGAGACTACCAAGCCTCTTACAGCTTTTTCCACAAGATATGGTCTATGCCAGTTCAGGGTCATGCCTTTTGGTATGGTAAATGCCCCTGGCTGCTTCAGCAGACTCATGAGGATAGTACTACAGGATCTCGACAATGTTTCATGGTTTATAGACGACATCCTGGTGCATTCTCAGGATTGGTCATCGCACCTCGAGAGTCTCCGCAGAGTTCTCACTCATCTGAACCAGCATGGACTTCATTTAAAGCCTTCCAAATGTGAGATTGGTTTCACACAATTGCAGTATCTCGGCCACGTGGTTGGAGAAGGAGTTATGTCCCCTTTACATGACAGGGTACAAGCTATTAAGGATATGGAGAAACCTGCTACTGTCACTCAACTGAGATCATTCCTGGGTAGTGTCGGCTACTACCAACGGTTCATTCCACACTTTAATACTATCGCTGCCCCTTTGCAGCTAATGACCTCCTCGAAGCAAAGTAAAACATCTCCTGTCCAATGGACAGATGAAGCGGAGAGAGCATTTTTTAAGCTCCGAGAAGCATTGGCGGGTGAGCCAGTATTACAACTGGTAAACCCTGATTTTCCATTTATCTTGCAGACCGACGCCTCAGACGAAGGCCTGGGTGCCGTGCTCTTGCAAGCCCGATCAGACAACTCAGCAGAAGTAGCTCCAGTGCGATATGCAAGCCGCAGGCTTCGCCCCGCAGAGCGAAATTACTCCACCGTGGAGAAGGAAGCTCTAGCTGCATATTGGGCCATAAAGAAGTTTGAAGTCCATCTGTATGGCCAACATTTTACACTGAGAACCGACCACCGACCTCTCCTATATTTACAGACTGCAGACAAGCTAAATCCTCGTCTGAAAAGGTGGGCACTTTACCTGAATCTTTTCAAATTCACTGCCCAACATGTTCATGGCAAGGACAATGACCTTGCTGATCTACTAAGTCGACGGTCGTTACCCTCAAATGAGGAAGCTGGTGCTGTTAGCCTAAATTTGACTAGTTGGTAAAGATTACTTCTCTAATGTGTTGTTTATTTTTTATGTTTATCTTTTATGTCTTTAATACTGTACTGTACTTGTTTATTTTAACGTACAAACGTTATTCCTAATGGAAGACAAAAAAGATGAAGAATAATTTTTTGATCGTAGTTTTATATTTCCCTTTGTGGGACTCTGAAAGCCAGAACATGGCGGAAACGTTTTAGTTTAGTGTTGAATAGCTGAAACTTTTAAATTCAGTCGCCAATGTTAATGACGACGTGGTTCAAATTTTTAATTTGCGTATACTGTATTTTATTTTTGTATATTATATTATTGCCTTCTTGCATGTGAAGCATTCATAAACTTAAATATTGATATTCACTGATATCTAATTGTGATTTAATTTTCTTGAAATTTGAATTTGATCACATTTCCTTTATGTTTTGCATGTCCTTTAATGTTTTGTTTACAAGACTTGTTTACTTTTCCTAATAGTATGATATGTTCCAGTGATGGATCCCATTCTTATTGTTCATTTGTTCTTTTCCATGAAAATGATATCTCATCCCTCATAATAACACTGAAGTCATCGTAACTTCCTCTGTTCTTTTTTCGCCTTCTGTAGTAGAATTTTGCTAAATCAATATTCTCTAGAAAAGGCCTTTGTGACAGAGTGTTTCGCTCAAAGTAACCAAAGGCTGTTAGATGCCTTATTAAATAAATTAGTAACATAATTGTTATTTTCTAACTAAAAAATTTAATTCCCACTTCTTGACTTTTGCAGATTATGATTATTTGCAATTTATATTTTAGCTTATAGCTAATTTTGAATATACCTTATTTACTCTTCTTGTACGTGTAGAAGCATAGTCCCGATATAAAGGCTGCTCCTATTTTGTGTCTGCTACGAGCCAAGAAAATTATGGAGATTGTTTACCAGTAACCTAACTTTTCATTATTATTCTCATTTTATTTTATTTGCTTCCACTTGTTGCACCTAAAAATACTGTCTCTCCCTTGCATCTCTGCTATAATTGCCTGCCAGGGACCACCACTAAAATAGTCCATAAAATGATATCAGAGCCAGTTACTGCTCTAGAAATGTATCCTACAGATGAACTCACCAGGAGGGACAATGAGACGCTCTCCGTTGGCGCCCAATCTTCCAAGAGGCAACATCTCGCCTGAGCAGTCTAGGTTTATTTCAAACCTTAATTACGTGGCATCTTCACAGGAATTCATCTAGCACAACAAGGTGAGGGATAGTGTATGGTAAAGCTCGTGGGTCAAGCAAATTGGTTTATTTTCGAAAATTAGTTACATTCGTTACTGGCTAAATCTTATGGATTTTTATTCTCAGATTCCATTCCCATACACACGAAATTTTGTAGATTACCAAACTGGAATCTCACATGCCAAAGTTAATTCCTTAACCTGTAAATTACAGCTGATATACATTGCTGAGAAGTTTCTTTTCACTGAATGTGATAAACGAAAATCTCATCCTCTGAAGACTGGTTATGAGCCCGTAAAAATCTATCTCTTTTCCTAATAAATTCTAATTTCATTTCACCCCTTTCTATCATTGTAAATAAAGTGCTTTATGTCAAAAAAACTCGTCAATAAAGCTATTTGGTATTCAAATTGCAAATAATTAAAAGGTAATTTTTCCCAGTTGGCTTTGCAAATATTTCTTGTTAACCACAATTTATTGAATGCATACTGTATTTATCTTGCTAATTCTTCATATGTTGGGGATAAAGTGTTTTGAGTTATAAGTTGCAAATACCTCAAAAGGTGGTTTTGCACCCTTTTTTTTTCATTGCAAAGTTCTTGATAACCAAAAGTGAATGAATACTGTATTTATGTTT